>PVLA01016536.1:0-20382 GCA_004027455.1 Hydrochoerus hydrochaeris
ATCTCCGACCTCAGAGGGGTGACAGATCTGAGTGTGAGTGTGAGCGGCAGAGAATAGGGTCGCGGTGCACATTTTTTTCAGTTCTGTTCTGAGGCCTTGGCGTGTGTTCTGTCCTTCAGTCCGCTCCGTATGAGCTGGATCCTCAGTGGCCTGGTTTTGCAGGTGAGGAAGCTGAAGCCTCTCTTCCTTATTAGCAGGCTGAGGGCAGGAGGGAGCTCACCTGGAGCTTCTAGCATCATTTCTACTCCTTTCCGCTGGCCAGAACCCGGTCACATGATCACACCTAACTGCAAGGGATGGTGGGAGATGTGTCCAGTAGAAACTGGCAATGGCCAGAAAGATCAAAAGTGGCTTCTCTGTGGGCAATTTAGAAGGCTTAATGCCCTTTAAGCCTCAGAGGGAGATGTGAATGTAATTGCTAAACTGCTGAACTGGGATTCGCTCACACACCTCTGGCATTTCAAGCAGGATGCCTACCAGCCTCCTATGGGAAAGATGGATTTGTAACAAGGACAGGGAGGCCACTGCTGTCCATGGGGCTCCTGTAGTCCAGGATATTGGAGATAACCATGGGTAGAGACTGATCCTGGAGCTCAAAGGAAGGTTTTATGACCTTATCTGCCATTTAGCTGTGTGACCCTGGGCAAGTCATTTCTCTCTGAGTTTTGCTTTATTCTAATACCCAAACACGAGACACATTTTCTGTTGGACATGGAGCACCATTATCTGGAACATTTCCGTTAGTCATCATCAGGCAAAGAAAGAGAGTTCACTGAAGGGTCATACTTCCACTCACAACTCTAGTCAGAGACAGTCATGTGATATTACCCAAACTTTCTATCTAATTCCCCCAAAGTGGGGCAGCCAGAGAACTAAGCATCCATGATGGTGACCTTAGGGTCACACAGCTGGTGACCAGCAGCTCTGAGACAGAGATCTGGGTCTCTCTGGCCACAAAGTCTAAGCTCCTTTTTCTGGGGCATTTGAAGACGGAGTCTTCTCCAGCAGGTTCTGAGAATGTGAAGATGACCAAGGTTTGTTTCACCCCCTGAAGTACTAAAGCTGATATACAGACCTTGCAAGTCAGAATCCACAAAGATATGGGGGGGGGTCTTAGCATCCCCAGGAGACCCCTCATCAGTAAACACCCTGTACTCCCCTATCTCAAATGTACCACATGCCTCATTGATCAAGTGTGACACTTTAGGGCCACGCACCTCAGTTCCCAACTGAAGATGTTACCACTCAGTCAGAGGAAGTGCATCATTTAAACACTATTTTCCATTCTGAAACCCTCAGCTTTATAGATGGCAGGAGAAAGAAAACCCAGAGGCCGCATGGTCATGCTCGCAGGTGTTATAGGGAGCAGCAGTGTTTTCCAGGCTCTTACTGTCCTGTTCAATGAATTAGTCAGAACAACTGGTGAATGGGGAAGGTTAATATTTACTTTAGAGCAAAACTAAGAAGATAAAAAGGGAAAAAGAAAAGCACAGATGAAGTACTCAAAGGTTGCTTTGAAAGAAAAAGGAAAAGTTAAAACCTGCAAGCAGGACAGACCAAAGCAAGAACAGGGGTCAGGGCAGTGAAGTCACAGCTGACAGCTTTCATATCTTCTTTCCTGTATTAGATCCGGTCTGTCCTGCTGAACTCATGCTAGAAGATGGGTACCAGGTGCCAAGCTCGGCTTGTTCTCAAGTCAGAAGAAGATCGGTACCAATTACCAGGCTCAGGGGTTGCTGCTCTGCACCTGTGGTTAACAAGTATCTGCAGGTGGCAGCCCATGCTCAGTTGCCCCAGCCACACTGCCGTGCCCTAGTCTCCTACCTTAGTCAGTATGGTAACACAAGCAACCCTGCAGTGAAGACACAGGCGTACATGTGACAGAGGGTAGTCTACACAAAACCCCAGAGTGCTGGGAGATACAAAGACATCCTTGGCCCAGACACTTTCCCTGTAATTCACCTCAATTGTTAATAACAAAAAGCAACACACTGGACCTGGTGGTACATGCCTACAACTCTTGCGCTGTGGAGGCAGGAGGATTTCAGGTTCAAGCCCAGCCTGGGCATCTTAGTGACTTAAAGAAACCTTGTCTCAAAATAAAAAACAAAAAAGGGCTATGAATGCAGCTCTGCAGGGTTTGATCCCAAGTACAAGAAACATGAAATAATCAATTTAAAAAGAAAACAAATTTATTTTTAGCACCAATTGACCCGTGGTGGCAAGTTCTGATGGGAATACATGGCAAAGCACAACAGCTTGACCTGGAACCAAAAAGGAGAGGAAGAAGAAAAGCCTTGAGTCCTACAAACCCTTTGGCGTCTCGTCTCAGGTGATACAGTAGCCCTACCTCTTAAAGACTATACCATCTCCCAATTGTGCCACAGGCTGAGACCAAGCCTTCAACACATGAGCTTCTAGGGCACACTCCAGATGCAAATTACAGTGACAGGCACTTCCATGTGCAAGCCCCAGAGCTGAGTGTTTTAAACACACTTAGAATTTCTTATGCTTTACCCTCCTGAGGTGGTTGCTAATAATAGGTGGTATGATATATGCCTTTTTCAGAGAGATTGAGACCCAGAGTGGTCATTTGCCCAGCATCACACAGCTACTAACAATGAAAGGAAGTCTTTGTGAATGACGGTTTATTATGGGACAGGTCCTGCAGAAAGGGGTTTTTCTTCTCTACCCCTTTTGATCCTTGTAAAAGTCCTCTAATAGATATTACCACCCTCATTCTACAGATAGGAAAATTGAGACTTGGGAGGTTGTGGCCCTTGGCCTGCATTTCCAGGGATGAATTGGAATACTCACAGGGTGATCCCCACAGTCTTAGTCTGCTCAGCCATCTGTATTCTGGGTGGCCTGAACAACAGACATTTAGTACTCACCGTTTCAAAAGTCCAAGATCAAGATGTTACCAGCTTCAATGTCTGGTGAGGCCTTTCTTTTTGTTCTGCAGATGGCAACTTCCTCCTGTAGTTTCACAGGATGGAAAGAAAGACCATGTTCCTTATGTGCCTTTTTATAAGATCTCCAACCACCTTTCAAAGACCCCTCCCTCAGATAGTATCACCCTGGGGACTGGGGCTTCAACACACGAACTGGGATGAGGGGCACAAAATTTTTGATCCATAGCAATTATTCATGCCTATTGCATTAAGTGTTTATAAACAGAGAAGGCAGGGTTTGTACTCTGTGTTAGTCTACTGCCATCAATCTTTACTCCTCTTCAGTGAATCCACTGCCCATCTCAGGCCCACTGCCTGTGATACCAAGGAGAGGCTGGGAGCTGCACCTGGACCGAGACCATGCCGGGTTTCAGAGCAAGCAGGAAAGGAAGAGTGGCCTCCCCCAGTCAGAAGCAGACCATCCAGCACAAAGCCGGGTCAAGGAGATGGAATCCTGATGGACAGGGCCTGGCCCTCATGCCTAGCCCTAGGCTTTACCTCCCTAGGGCCAAGAACAGTGCCTGGCGTAGATTGGGTACCCATCTAATACCTGTCAACTGTTTACTTGTGCTGCACAGTGAACCATTCAAAATACTTAAATGGCTTAAATCCATAATCCCTTTGCTTGGCTCGTGAGTCATAGGTTCCCTGGAAATGAATGGTCTCTGATAGCTCATGAACAGGTGAGCAGGTTGAGTCCACAGAACACCTTCTGGGCCAGGCACTGTGCACTGTCATCCCGCAGCAGGCAACTCGAGTTTCTTCACATGGGGGTCTGACAGTAGCTAGAGAGGACAACTGCACTATGCAGGGTCTTTTCCAGCCCCTGTCAACATGGCCTCTGCTAATATCCCATTGGCCCAAAGCCGTCACATAACCAAGCTAACATGTAAGATTTGGGAATCTCAACTTCACTTCTTAGTAGAAGAATGCATTGCAAAGAGAGCTCCACAGAGGCATGGAAAGCATTTGGCCTACTCCCCTTACAACCGACCAGTGTTATTGTGTAAATGAGTAAATGCCAAGGCATAAATGGAAGAATTGAAAGGCGGTGTCTAAGTTGAGCCCTTGAATTCCATCTGACCTCCGAACTTCTTCTATTACCTTCTTAATGGCAAGGGTCAGAGTGGACAACAAAGTCTTCTGACCAAAAAAGAGACTAAGAGACCCAAAAGAAGCAGGCAGGCCCATGTGCTCAGTTGAACCTGGGTCTTTGGCAAACTCTTGTCCCCATGGCCCAACCCCAGCAAGGCTGGAGGGGAGAAATATGCTGTGTAGTCAACCCAACCCTTTGCCCAGGACCCACACTCCTGTCTCCTGTCCAATCTATCTCCCTGCCCACTGGAAACACTGTTCCAAATCCCTCCCATGTCCCGCATGATACCCAATGCTGGGGAGTGTAATTGCTGTAGTGATTACTTACAGCCATTACATTAAGTTTTAAAATGTTCTCTTCAAATTGAACAATGTTTTTTCAAAGTCAACAGCTGGTTCACAGCTTGAATGCAACCATTAAGATAAATTAAATAAAAAGGGTAATAAAATCACAGTCTAAATTTAATTTCTGAAGAGTGCATAGGCTCCAAAAAAAAAAAAAGGCATTTAAAAATGCCTTTAAAATACAGCCAGAAAAGCAGAAGTTAATTCACTCCCCGATTATGTCAGCTAATGGACACTCTGGTGCAATTAACCACATAATTGTCCTGCTGTAGACAAAGCCCAGAGCTCACTCCCAGGGTTCTGTTATACAGGTCTCAGGGTCTGTGCAAGACGAAGTTGCTGAACAGGGGCTTGTCTTTAAGAGGTCCCCATCGGCAGGCTCAGAAAAGAGGTGCTGTCCCTTGAAACCAAATAAGAAAGGTGATGGGCTAGCCAGGAACCCTCTCCAAGGGAATCTTCCCATTGCTAGGAGCTACCTAGAGCCATCTCCCTGTCAGGAAGGCAAGATGGAAGGGACTTCTTTGCACTTGCTTGGATAGCTTCCAGAATTCAGCTCTGAAAACCTTCGCCTCCAAGGAAATGTGGCTCACCTAAAAGACCCCCAGGCAGCTCTTCCCTCCAAACCTCAGAGTCCGCCCACACTCACCATTTATTTACCGTATGACCTTGGGCAGGTGTCATGGATTGGTAACTGGTATCAAGTTAAACACCAACTGAACTGAATCAGCATGATTCTATGCGTGGATGGCCCTCATGAGGACTGTTGCCAGCATGAAAAGGAGGCCTGGAGGGGAAGCAGCAGCAGTGTGTGTGATTATTTGGAGCCGTTGGTTCTCCTGGAGGAGCTTGTCATGTTGGCCTCCCTGATATGAACTCAGTTGTTATCATCGGAGGAGCTCTGGACCTTGTTGCTGAGAATGGCTATGGTTCACTTTGGGGGAGCTCTGGTCATTATTTTAAGAATTGCTTCCTGGCTCCAAAGGGGAAGATGTGTGCTATTGAATCTCCAGGAGAAGTTTGTCATGCTTGCTTCCTGATATGCACTCAGCTGCTATCGTCAGAGGAACTTGGGTTCTCGTTGTCATTGAGGAGGCTGTGGTACTTTTCAGGGGAGCCCTGGTCCTTATTTTGAGCATCACTTCTTGGCTCCAGTACAGAGCTCTCAACCTGCTGGCACAGATCCTTCACCCCACTGGCATAGACTTTCTAGCTTCCACCACTGACCTTTGGGCCTTTCCAGCACAGATCCATAAAACAGACTTGCAGGAGACATTGTCATGGGCTCTAGGCCTCCAGTGGGACTCACGGGAGACACTGTCATGGACTCTAGGTTTTCAGCTGAACTCATGCAGGACATTGCCGTGGGACCCAGGCCTTCGGCTGGATTTTCTAGGTCTCTGGTGAGTAGACAAACTTCCTTCCCTCCTTGTATTTGACTCTGAATGACTAACATAAAATACTAATCTAAATTAAGTGTCCTGTATGTAGTTGCTCTCCTTGCAACCCCGATTGCAACAGCAGATGAGTAGTCCAAGTTTCTGAGCCTCAGAAAACACTCATTCTTTCCTTTACTTACTACATATTTGCCAAGTATCTGTGTGAGTCAAAGCCTGCTCAGGTGCACAGGGGATAGCAGTAAACCAGTCACATGGAAATCCCAGCCTACAGGAATAAGTATTCCGACTGAGGAGATAATAAACAAAATTAGGAGGTAATAGGTATAGAAAGGTAGAAAGTAATAAGTGCTCTGGAGAAAATAAAGCAGTGAAAGGAAAGAAGAAGTTTAATTAAGGCATTCAGGAGCAGTCTCACTGAGAAGAGCCTGGAATGAAGACCCAAGGAAAGACAGGGAGCCAGCCACAAGGGATCTGGATAAAGAATGTCTAGGCAAAGGGAACACATAATGGCCTTGAGTTAGGAGTTCAGCTGGAGTCGTCCAGGAATAGCAAGGACATTGGTGTTCCTGGGGCACAGTGAATAAGGAGACAGTGGGACATGAAAGCAGTGTCTGTGGTTCACTTTCCATGGTTTCAGTTACCTGTGGTCAACTGTGATCTGAAAACATTAAAGGAAAAATTACAGGAATAAACACATAAGTTTTAAGTCGCACACTGTTCCAAGGATCATGATAAAATCTAACTTCAATCTATGCTGTTCCCACCAGGACATAAATCATCCTTTTGTTCAGTGTATCCATGCTGTATAGGCTACACACTTGTTAGTCCCATTGTAGTCAGTTCAGGTATTAGATCAGCTGTTGTGGCATCACAGTGCATGTGTTTAAAAACACATATTTTACTTAATAATGGCCACAAAGCACAAGAGAAGGATACAAAAGAGGCATCAGGGTAGATTAGCTCTGGCACTATGTGGCAGTTCTGCAGGACAGATAGGGAAAACATATAGAGAATTCAATTCCATAATCTCAGGCATCCTCTAGGGTCTTGGGATACATACCTAACAGATTAGTGGGAACTATTATAAAAAGACCTAATTCCAAGATCTAATTCATTGATTCAACTGGTATTTATTGTGTGCCTACCATACATCAGACAGGGTTGTTGCTGGCACACAGTAAACACTCAACAAACATCATTTAGAAGGGTAGACTACCTAGCATCTTGGGGACAAAGAGATCCAGACACTGTTCTGGAGAACCTGGGTCCATCCTCTTCCTTCTCACCCTGGGGCAAAATGCAGCCCTACTGTCAGAGAGTTAGGTTTCAGAATTCTCAGTGCCCAAAGTTGTGAAGTTCCCCTTAATAGCGGTATCCAGATTGCTAAGGTAAGTTCTTCCTGGGTGTCTGCCCCAGCCTGCTATATCTAGGCCACAGCAAGAATACTGCTCTTAGGCCAGGCATAATGGTGCACACCTATAATCCCAGCATTCAGGAGGCTGAGGCAAGAGGATTGTTGCAAATTGAAGGCCAATATGGTCTACAAAGTGAGCTAAAGATCAGCCTGAACTGCATAGTGAGGCGCTGCCTCAAAAAGACAAGAGAAAGAGAGAAAGAAAGAAAGAAAGAAAGAAAGAAAGAAAGAAAGAAAGAAAGAAAGAAACCTGCTCTTCTTTGGCTGTGTGAAAAGGGGTGCAGGAAGGGAACCCCCTGTAAGGGACTGGGGGAAGTCATAGCAAATAAACAGAATTTACTCCAGCGACCCACCCTTGCGCTTCCTTGACTAAAGAATGGATCACCGATAGTACTTGACCGTGCGTGCGCGTGTGTGTGTGCACGTGCGTGTATGTGTGTGTTCTCTCTCCAGATTTGTCACGCATTTGCAACCATGATTCTTTTTTCTTATTTCCCTTGTTACACAGTGACCTGGGCATCCTTCTGCTCATTAACCAGGCTGGCCGCCAGAGAGCCCCATTCTTTCCCTTCCCTTCTCTCCTCCCTTCCCTGTACTGGATTGCAGCCCTGGATAGGGGCTGGGACACACAAACAGGTTCAAACCTTCACCTTCCTTGGCATCCCATCCCTACCCCCTATACATCCTCCCCTATTCTTTCTCAGTTCTCATGCTTGAAAGTCCTGGACTTTCCAAGGATGGCGTGGTAAGAGGTAAGTGTGGATCTATCTCCTCCTGCTTCCTGGCAAGTTCCTCCCTGGAAAAGTCTTAGAGTAGATCCTGCAGACCAGTTCTACTTCCACATAAGCATGGGAACAAATGCTTTCTTTTTCCATTAGAGGTTTCCCTAGAGGTTGTCTTTCCTTACCTGGGTTATGTGACCTAAGTCATGAGTCCCATATATATTCCTTCCCTGAGATTCAGAATGGATGAGACACTCTGCTGTCCCAGCTGTGCCTTAGACAGTGATGTAGGAAAGATTATGGAGGGACGCGCTGCTCAAACTCTTTAGAGCATGGGAAGCACTTGGCGTTTTTATTTTTACTTTATTTTTTACTGATTTCTTCTAATTTTAATTTACAAACACTCTCAGTTCAGTAATATTTCTATTTGGATTGTTTTGCAGGGATAGTGACATTTTAAATCATTTTGGGGGATGTTTTTAAAATGCAGCTCTAATGCAGTAGTTCTAAAAAGGGACCTGAGGATCTGTATTTTTGATGCTACTGGAAGCTAATAACCCAGCTAGTGTAGGAGCCCTACTTAGAGTATGTCTTAGTTACTTTTTCATTGCTGAGACAAAATACACAGCAACCAAAAATTAAAGGAAAAAGTTTATTTTAGCTGACAGTTTGCAGGGGTGTCAGTCCATAGTTGCCTGCTTCCCAAGCAGGGCAGCATGACAGAGAAGAAATAGTTCATGGTATGACAAGCAGGAAGCAGCAAATAGCAGACCTTCCTTTCCCTTTTTATTCCATCCAGTCTACGGGTTCATTGACTTGTGCCACCCAAACCCAGGGCAGACCTTCCCATCTTCCACATCCAAAACTATGATAAACTGATCAGTGGACTACTCCAGCTATCACATGCCCATAATCCAGTATCACATACCCACAACCCAGCCACCTCCCAAAATCCCCATTGATGAGCAAATGAGGCTTTGGTGGAAAATCCAGATACAAACCATAACAGAGAGTAAGGTTAGGGAGGTGTTAATGTGCAGTTTTCATCCCGGTGGCTGTCACAATAGCCTCTTTCCCTTTCAAGATGGGTATCAGTTGTACATTAAAGCACTATTTGTTAAAAAAGAGTATTTGACAGAGCAGGTATCCATGTATAGGAGAGCAGCTAAACCCTAGTATAAATATTCCTTGATTTACTATGGGATTGCCTCTCACTCAACCTATAATAACCCTAAGATATAAATAATACACTTAACATACAGAACAACCTAGCTTAGCAACACAGTGCATGGCTGACAGACACAGCTCCCTGCACCTGCCTAGCATCTTGAGAAAAAATAGTACTATATATCATTAGCCCAGGACAAGATCAAAAGTCAAAGTCCCAAGTACTGAAGGCATATCAGTTTCACACCATCATAAAGTTGAACCATGATATGGAGGTTGTCTGTGAACTGCTACAATGGGTGGAACACGGTATATGTTTAACAAACAGCTCTGGGCAGAGGCCCTCTCACATATGTCACATCTCCAAGATCTACTATCTGCGAGGGCCCTTGGCAAAGCAGTGCATCACCGTCACCTTCACCTCTGTATCCAGATGAGCCTGCTGGCCGGGGATTTAGCTTAGTGGTGTAAGTGCCTGCCTAGCAAGAACAAGGTTGTGAGTTCAATTCCCGGTACCAAAACCAAAAACAAACACAACAACAACAAAAAAGAATTTGGGGCTGGGGATTTAGCTCAGTGGCATAAGTGCCTGCCTTGCAAGCCCATAGTCATAAGTTTGACCCCTGGTACCAATTAAAAAAAAAAAGATGAGCCAGCTAAATTCCCCTTTGGAAAGCCCCAAACACGCAAAGTTCTTACCCCCCACATCAGTTTCCTAAAGTTCCTGTTAAAAATGCAGAATTCTGCATCAACCAGAGAGTCTGGGGCAGGACTCAGAGTCAGTGTTTTCACCTTGTTGGCTAATTGTTATGCACAGTAGGGCTGGAAAATTTCTGCATTTGGAGACAGGTTTTAGGGAAATGGGAGGAAAGATGCCTTTCTTTCCTATCTGATGAGCCTAAAGCTATGGGAAAAAAGGAAAAATGACACCAATTAATTTTTCAATGACTTACATTGCTTTCTAGAGTAACTTTGAATCAGTGGTAATTTTGTTTAAAAGAATCATTCCTCAATGTTAGTACTTCACTGTTAGTATCAAATGATTATGATCAGCATCACTTCTTATTGTACCCACCCCCACTGGGAGGCTCGTACCAGGGTGTGAACTTTTTAATGCTTAGAAATCTTTCAGTCCACCCACCCTTGCCCAGAGCTTGAAAACGGTATATCCCATTTTATGCAAATTTACATTATGTGACTTGGAAATCGGGCAATTGAAAAATATTAATAAAGACTCACTGTATGCTCCAATTTTGAAATCATACAGATCTTGCTTTACATTTAACCCCCTGGGAAATGTAGTGTTGAATAATGCATAGCTGCGGGAATGAATCCCTGGCACAAATTTGATGAAAGCTGATCTGCTCAATGCGGAAATGAAGGTAGAGGCTCACCTGTTAACTCTGCCTTCCCCCTGGTCTCCACACTTCCCACAGGCAGTGCCTGGGTTCTGCTTGGTTGTGTGTTCACCTCCAATTTTATCCAAGTTCATTTGCTTGTTGTTTTATTTTGTTTGTAGTGCTGGAGTAGAAACCCTGGGCTTAGAATATGCTAGGCAGGTAGGTGCTCAGCTACTGAACTATACACCCAGCCCTTTGGCTGAGATTTCTTGAACCAGTCACTCTGCTAAGACCTGTACACTTTATTTATATTCATGTAGGGAAACAAAACTCCCAATCTACTGTTACAGGCAGATGAGTTACTTAGAACTATTATAGACAGTCAGGCAGGGCTGGGCCCTCAAAGGAGCCAGTGCAGAAGACCAGGTACCTTGCAACCTTAGAGAAGACAGACACCTCCCTCTGTGGGCCAGATCTCAAGACAAAAGGCAAAACAAATGCAACCTCACTCTAAGTATAAACATCAGGGATTGATATTCTAAATACATATAGGTCACCCTGAGGAAGCCAGGAGTCACCATCTCAACCCCCTCCAGGAAGAGACACTGTTCTTTAAGCATGTCCGCTTGTTATGTGACTCAATTCACCATTTGTTCCTGATTTAATCAATTTTACCTCAGCAGTTAATCTTATTGGTTGACCACAGTTCTATCCCAACTTATCCCACTTTGCAACTTCTCTTTTTCCCCACCTTAGACGTCTCACTTTGTGGTTTCACTCTGTAAAAGTCCCTAGAAAAAACAGTCTTTGGCAACTCGCTTGGGACCCCCTTCTGTCTCTCTCTCTCAGACAGATGCTTTCTTTCTCTCCGTAAACATATTCAGCTCTTAACCTCCCTTGTCCCTAAAATTCATTCTTTGATTTTAGAGAACACGAACTCCTACTGGACATATAGTGGGTGTTTAGGAACAATGGAGGTTAAGAGAAGAATATGTTTCTTGAGAGAAAGAAAACTTCTGTCTGAGAGACAGAAGGGATCCCAAATGGGTTGCCAAAGTCCTTGTCTTTTTTAGGTAGTTTATAGAGCTAAACCACAAGGTGAGGTGGGTCAAAAATGGGAACTTGCAAGGTGAGCATAAGTTGGGACAGAACTGTGGTCAACCAATAAGATTAATTGCTCAGGTAAAGCTGATTAAATCAGGAACAGATGGGGAAGCGAGTCACTAGCAAGCGGGCCTGCTTAAAGAACAGTGACCCTTCCTGTAGGGGATTGGGATGGTGACTCTTGGCTTCCTCAGGGTGACAGAGAACTATTTAGATTATCCATCCTTAGGATGTGGGTGTATTTGCTTGATCTTTTGTCTTGAGGTCTGCTCCACAGCAGTAGGTGTCTGTTCCCCCCACAGTTGCCAGCTATCTGGCCTTCTGCACTGGTTTCTTTGAGGGCCCAGCCCTGCTGACTGCCTATAGTATTCCTTATCTACCTCAGTTGCCTGTGACCATGACATATAAATCCCCAAAGCTACTGTGTACCTTTACCACTGGGGAGGCATGTTGTGTTGAGATGAACATTTCTGCCTTCAGAGTTTATGTGCCGCTCTAACTGTATCAATAGCCTGACAAATCAGGGTCATTTATGGCTCCCATCTCAAAAGGAGGAAGTGGAAGCTCAGTCTGAAGTCACATGGTAAGTTGCGCAGAAGCCATGTTTGAACCCAGTCTGTCTGACTCCTAAATTTGACAGTTGCCCCATCTGTTGGGGAAGGAAATGAGTATTTGGAAATCCCAGACCCTAACCAGATACTGTCCCCTCCCCTGAGGCAGCCACTTCCTCTGGGAGTCAAGGTGCATCTGACCACACCTGTGTGGCCAGGAATGGGAGAGGAGAGCTATGCACACACCTCATTGGCCATGGTTGTGTCACATGACCACCTTCACTGCAAGGCAGTTTGGGAAGGAATTGGCTGAGGCCCTGCTGCTTTCCCTCCCCACCCTGCTGTGGTCTCAGAAGGAAAAGTGGGTACTGGGTGATTACCAGAGTGTCTGCCGTTGAGAGGGAGCCTGAGGAGGTCTTAAGGAATGAGTGAGAATATCTCAAATGAACAAGGATGCAGGGAAAGATAAAGGGATCAGAACAGTTAAAATGTCAGAGGCTGGACAGATTGGTGTCTTTGGAGACCCAGAAAAGGGAGGGGCTAGCTGGAGGCTGGAGACACGCAATAGGACAGACCAGAAGATGAGGCTTTGAGCAGCTGCCCTGAGGAGCCATCAGCAGCACCTCTCGCTTGCAGCTTTCCAGATTCCCAGGTCTGGGTGGGAAGGAAAAAATCCCTGCCCCGCTCCTGGCCTGAGCATAGGCTTTGAACGTAAACAGAACAAGACATTCCTATGCTGTGTGTTGGGGTTCCTCCCTCAGAAGAGCCCAGATTCTTGGTGAGTTACATTTCCCATTGCCTCTGAAAAAACAGCTTCTGCATATATGTTACTGAGAGCAAAGAAATGTTCCAGCTACACTGGGGTCCTGGTGCTGTGGGAGGATGGGAAACCTCTCACTGTGCCTGCCATACAGCATATGGAAGCGGGTGGTCTCTGAACTTGAGCTTCCCAGGGCCTCTCAGCCTGATTAACAACAACAACTTGAATTTACTGACTTTTACAAGAACTTTTGGCTCCAAGGGTTCTATTTTTCCACCAGAAAGGGTGACTCAGGGTACTCCCATCTACTCACAAATACATCTGAGCCCCTTGGCAGCAGCTGTTACCTCACCTGGCACCCCACCATCTCAGATCTGTGGGTTACTCTGTGGTGGGGAAGAGGAGACGAGAGGAAAGCAGGGATTTCTAATTCATGTTATGATGGTCTGGCATCGGAGCTATTCAGGCACAGTGTGGTCCAAGATTTGATGAAATGGCTCTTTCTGTCTTTACCTTACAGCCTCTAACCCTGGACTGAGCTGGGGTCCCACAGGGCAGGACCACAAAATGCCTCTTTGGATTCAATGAAAAAAATGGCTTTGACCCAGGTCATCTCCTGGAGATATCTGCCCGTTTCATAAGGTACAGTGGACCCTTGACTTAGGAGTTCAATTCACTCACAAGGGTTAGCTGTAGCTCAAGTTGGTGGTAAGTCATGACTATTTTTCCCTCAAGAAATAATGAAAATACCCATGATGCGTTCCAAACCTCCCAAAGCACACCTTAACTAACTTTTTATAGTAAAAAAGGGTTGTATAATGTATATAATTTACCAGAAACACCAATAATTTTCCAAGTATACTAGGAAAGTTTCACCAAAAAGTTATAAATTTTGCCTAGCTTGCCCAAAACAATAATTTCATACTGTACTCATCATTCAAATTGACACCTTTGGCTTGCAGGAAGGGAGGGTGAAATGGGATATGGTTACTGTTTGGAAAGAGAATCCCTTTCCAAAAGGACAGCAGGAATCTGGCTCTCCTTTCTCTCCTTGGGAGAGTTTGTAGCCCACTAGGACCTGCTTCTGGCTCACTAGGTCTCAATGTTTTCAGAACTAAAAACTGGTCCAAGATGGTCTGCTTCTGTCTTTAACACTGTCCTGTAGCATGACATGACACTATCATTAAGGAAGTTGACTACAAATGTTGCAAAAAAATCAGTATCAAGCTGGAGAGAAGACTCTTTACACCCAAGAATCTAGAAGGCAACCTTATTTGGTCATAACACCAGTGGATTGGGAGACAATTAACAGTATCCTAATCACCAGCAAGGAGCCAACTTTCAGTCCAGTTTAAATACAGTTTACAAACAGAAAGTACAAGGCAAATGACAGGTTATTACAGGATTGGTTACATGAATTAAGTCGCACATTGTTAACCAAGTTAACTCTAAATAGATTTACTTATTAGGAATTGTTTACCATATTTTACTGGGGGTGAGGGGAGGGGGTTTAAGTGGGACAAGCAAAGTTAAAAGTGTTCTTGACTGAGTCACTTCATCCTAACCAAAACCCTTGAAGCAAGTTGGAATAGTCAAATTGGCCCAGGGCATTATCAGAAGAAAAGCAGCTGGATCCAGACAGTCAAGGCAGACTGAATTTAGCAGGGTTTTTCTGTGACAGGCAGCAGGAGCATAGGCAGAGGCTGCTATTTGATTTTTAACTTGCTATAACATGTTTATAAATTTGCTATTCTATAACTGTGCCTTTATTATTTATATAATTGCATCCTTGCATATATATATATATAATGGTGCCCTTACACAATGGTAGGCTTTTTCTCTGTCTGAGCAGGTCTTCTCTACCAATGTTGGTAGCTCTGCCCATTTTTTCAGCATTTCCTTTATCTCCAAAGAAGAACTTGGCTGCACTGACTGTTGATGCTCCCCCTCCTCTTCAGAAAGCTCCTCAGTGGTCATTCTCTGTTGCTCAGCCAGAAGGTGCTGAAGTTCCTCTGCAGACAGTTCCTCTGAGCTCCTCCATCAGCTCCTCAACATCACTACCATCTACCTGCAAGCATACGGGCTCTGCTATAGTGACAGTGTCATCAACCAGAGGGTCAATTCAAAGTTCGGGGTCCCCCACAGCCTTCAGAGTCTCTCTGCTGTGTAATGTTGGCCACATTTTCTTCCATGAAGAGATTTCACTGTCCCTAGAGAGACATTGACCTAGGACTTCTCAATTGGGCACACAAGAAATGATGTCTTCGTGTTCCTTCCAGAACTCTTTAAAGGTTCTATCCTATCTGAATCTGTAATTTGTGAAAATCAAGATAAGGGCTCTCTTGATTTATCATTCTAAAAACCTCGAGATCTCATAAAGAATAATCGATCAACTGGTGATAATGGTGAAGTATTTCGTGGCAGTAAGGGGAAATTACACAATTTTAAAGTAAGAATTGGGGTTCATAGCATAGCTAGACATGGTGAAGCAGCCAATGCTGATAAAAGGGCTGCTGAAAATTACATACACCACTTTGAAATGATGAAACAGAGAAATGACATCTTCTGTCATCAAGTTTTCAACTATGATGAATCTGGATATTTTTGGAAGAAAATATGTAGGAGAATGTGCATTACCCAAGAAGAGAGGAAAATGAATGCCAAGTCACAAGCCTATGAAGGACGGGCTTGACCTTACTGCTATGCGCCAATGAAAGTGTTGATCGCAAGATAAGGCCTCTCTTGATTTATCACTCTAACACCCCTAGAGTGTTCAGAAAACATAATGTCATGAATAAGCTAGGGGTCATGTGGAGATCGAAGGCCAAAGCTTGGGTAAGAAGAGTACTTTTTCTTGAATGGATCAGTCCTGCCATTGAGTAGGACTGGATTTGTCTGGTGGATCTGTCCTACTGTTAAGAAACATCTAAAGGACAAAACCACTCAGTTTATGACCCAGGCTCTCCTCATCACGCTCCTGCTCTCCCATGAGATTGGGAAGGATGAACTGGCTGAAGAATCCCACGGCTCTCAGTTGCATTCCTCCCACCTAATACAACTCTCCTACTGCTGTCGATGGACCGGCAGGGTAGAGCTGGCTTGAAGAAGATGTGTACCAAGGAACTGTTCCGAAAGTGCTTCCAGATGGTCTCAGATACAGATTTAACCTTTTTTACTCCTACTGGCAGCTGCCTCTAGGTCTTAGGATAAAACTCTGTCCTCACCATGTGACCCCTGAATGAACAAAAGTGGCCTCTTATCAGTGCTGGGACTAGGGTTAGACAAAAGAGTCCAGGTTCATGAGAGTATAAGGTTTCTCCTGAGAGTGAGAACCTCCTTCAATCTTGTACCCCAGATGCCTCCTATGCCTGTCATTTCTCCTGCCAGGACCGGCATCTTGTTGCTCCTGGCACAGCCTAACAAGTCTGAATCCACTTAGAATCCACTATGTCCATCCCAATACATTTGTTTAATTGACTGATGAATTAGTAATGATAACAGAAAACTTCTTGCACACTAACCTCCTGCTGAGCCATCACTTTCATCATCTCTTTCATCATCTCATTTTACAACTTGTAAAGCACAATAAGGTTAAGGGGCTGCCCCAAGTTCACAAAGCTAATAGGTAGAAGACATTGGACCCAAGTCTCCCCATGGCCTCTCTCAAGCCCCTTCAAGAAAGCAGCTGTCTGAATTTGAGATCCACAGAAGCAGTGGCTGTAGCAATTATTTACTTCCTCAGGCCATGCAAGAATGGAATCCTCAACCCTTGAAGCTGCTAATACTCTCAGAATTGATAGCATTCTTATTGGTGCTAATACTGTTGTATTAGCACCATGGGCAAGTACTCTGGGCTGGTTTTAGGTGGATGACCTCATGTCACCATCAGAACCAGCAGGAGCAGATGATATGATTATCTCTGCCTTACAAATGGGAAAACTGAGGCACAAAAAATAGAGCCAGGTGTCCACACTGACACAGCTAGGAGGTGACAGAGTAGACTGGAGCTTAAGAGATGAAGCTGCCAGGAGAGAACCAAGCAGAATTCAATCAGAGTTTCCTGGACTGAAACCCATCCTCATCCTTTGGAGACTATATTTGGACCCAGGTTTGGCCACTCCTCCCCTCTCCGAGGTCAGAGCAAGACAGATTTTTCATCAGAATCCCTGTCCAATTCCCAAAAGACAGTCACCTTCCAAGAGCCTCACACAATCTTGGCCATGGGAAGCAGATTTTCTATCTTTTACATTTAGCCAAGTGACATTTAATTGGGGCCCCACAAACCAACTAATGGATGATAACTACTACATTACATCACCACGCTGGAAAGCATAAAAACCCAAAGTCAATTACATGGAAAGGCCTTGACAGAAAGAAGAGAGGTCACAGTCTCCTGATGGCCCCAGGTCATGCCACCAAGGAGCTGCAGACTGGATTCTACTGAGGGATATTGGGAGATGGTGGCAGGAGTGGGATCCTACAGCATGTTGGGTATCGGGTGAGCTCACACATTTTACAAGACACTGCTGTGCTCAACACAACTGGGCAGAGAATATGTATGACTGTGGCATTTGCAAAGGTCCACTAAGTGATGGTAAGAGCAAGGGTGACCATGTAGCCCAGTCCCTTTCTTAAGTAACTTTTCACCTTCGGCATCTAACAGTCTAAAAATACAGTAAAGATGCATAGGATGCTTGTGACTTATGCCCAGTTCTCAGTTTAAACTGTCAGGTTTGGAAGTGATCATATGACTTTTGCTTGCAGTTCTGCTGGCCAGAGCACAGCAACATGGCCACATTTAACAGCAGGAGGGAGCAATATCGAGGAATGGAAAGGAAAGGAAATAGTTTTGGCAAAGGCCCAGCCATCTCTGCTGTGTATACTCCATCTGCATTCCCTCACTCACTAACGGGTGGGAACGCAGGTAGACGGTACTCCTGATTTCCACATACAGCTGAGCACACCAGGGCTCAGAGAGGCCAAAGGATTAGTGAAGGCCCAGAATCAGTGGCAAAGGTCTTTCTTCATCAAACCACCACAGGCACAGTCTTGAGGGACAAGATTAAGAGGTCCAGGACTCAGTCCTGGGGCCAGGGAGTATGACTTATGTCCCAAAAAAAGCTTCACAAAAGGATGTGAGTTAGAATCGAATCAAAAACCCAGCAGTTGTCCTGGTTCCTCCCTCACCTAATGCAGTTCCCAGATCCAGGTCAGAGGGACCCCATCCCTCTAGAAGATACTTCCCAGCTTTGCCCTGACCACCACATTCTGGAACCAAATCCCAGAGAGTCAGAAAAGTCCGGATTCCAACCTGGTCTTCCAAGTCATCAAAAGATATTACCCCTGGTAGAAGGATGAGACATGGTTCATTCAACAGCATTGCTAGATTGACTTGCAGCTGATAAATATTGGACCGAAAGTGTATGACCCTCCACTTACGCTCTCACCCTGGACCTGCCAAGAGTGGGAGCTAATGGCATCTTAGGCTTAGATTGGGACCCTGAAGGCAGACCACCTGGACCTGAATCCCAGCTCTGTCTCTCCCACTCAAGTGTGGAATCTGGAGCAATATGTAATCCTTTGTGTCTCAATTTCACCATCTGTAAAATAATGACAAGAACAGTACCAACCTCATAGGATTGTGATAGGGATTTAACCAAGTTAAAATTTGTAAAAACACTTAGAATTATATCTGATATTCAGTAAACACTCTGCTAAATAAATAATGGCTCCCTGGCCCACACTGCTGCAGCGGCCCCAGCCTCCCACTCAGCTCAAGGAAAGCACTACATGAATAAGCAAAGTCACAAGCTTGTAGCTTTTTTTCTGTCTCTGAAAGTAATAGCCCCAGTGTGGCAGTTACTGTCTCTTGCTATTCCTGCAAAGCGACCTGTTCAAATGCCAACTGCAGCGTGTTACCTTAACTGGCGGAAAGTTGTTCCACCTGGTAATTGTCCAGAAATTATGATGATTCCCTTTTCGACACGAAAGTACAGGCCAAGCTATTTGTAAACTTTGGCACCTGCCACTCTGGGCAGAGCAGATGGCAGAGATAAAAGTGTATGACTGGGCAGGCTGATGAAGAGCTGGCTTTCATTACCTAGGCATTTTCCTTGAGCTGCAGTGAAAGGCATCAGGCTTCTCCTGCTGCAGACTGACTGTACACTTGACTGAGGAAGGGCACGATGAATAAGGAAGTTATCTCTTCTATCTCACTTGGTTTCTGGTGATTGAAATGGAAGGAACAAAAGGTGACCCAGAAAGGAATCAGCCCCAGCCCAGCTCTAAAATCCTCTCCCACACTAGAGACCCTGGAGCCCTTCCGTCCTTAAGTAAGGAGCTATTAATTGATCCATTCTTGTTGAAAGTCAGTGTCAAAGACTGATGCATCACTAGGAATGGCTGCTCATTTCAATGACCAGGGAGGTTTTTATTAAAAAAAAAAAAAAAAAAAAACATGCTCTGACCTCACTTCAGGCAAATAAATCAGATCCTTTTAGAATACAGATTGATACCGGCCTTAAAAAAAAAAAGCTCCAGGTCACTGAAAAATGCAGTCACGGGTAAAATGTTCAGACATTAGATGTTAAACTAGATTGTGCTTCCACATATCAAGAGCCTGCTGGGGCCAGACCATAATCACTGACTTTACTATTGCAGGTAACAACCTGAAAAGAAAGGTCTCATATCTTGGTATTAGAATAAATCAAAGCTCAGAGAGAAATGACCTGTCCAGGGTCACACAGCTAAGTGACAGAAAAGATATTAAAACCTTCCTTCGAGCTCCAGGATCAGTCTTTACCCACAGTTCTCTCTAACATCCTGGACGACAGGAGCCCCACGGACAGCAGTGGCCTCCCTGTCCTTGTTACAAATCCATCCTTTCCCTAGGATGCTGGGAGGCATCGTACTTGAGATGCCGGAGGGGTGTGAGCAAATCCCAGTTCAGCAGTTTAGCAATTACATTCACATCTCCCTCTGAGGCTTAAAGGGCATTAAGCCTTCTAAATTGCCAACAGAGAAGCCACTTTTGATCTTTCTGGCCATTGCCAGTTTCTACTGGACACATCTCCCACCATCCCTTGCAGTTAGGTGTGATCATGTGACCAGGTTCTGGCCAGCAGAAAGGAGTAGAAATGCTAGAAGCTCCAGGTGAGCTCCCTCCTGCCCTCAGCCTGCTGATAAGGAAGAGAGGCTTCAGCTTCCTCACCTGCAAAACCAGGCCACTGAGGATCCAGCTCATACGGAGCGGACTGAAGGACAGAACACACGCCAAGGCCTCAGAACAGAACTGAAAAAAATGTACACCGCGACCTTATTCTCTGCCACTCACCCTCACACTCAGATCTGTCACCCCTCTGAGGTCGGAGATGCAACTTGATTGGTTCACCAAGCAAACCAAACAGAGTGGGCAGCAGTTCAGAGCTTAGGAAGCAGCAAGTCCAGGTCCAAGGCCCAGTCCTGGCCCTCAGGACTGTCAGACTCTGAGCAAGTTAACAGCTGTGTCTGCCTCCCCTCCTTGCTCCTCCTCCC
>PVLA01016537.1:0-20380 GCA_004027455.1 Hydrochoerus hydrochaeris
AAAAGCACATACCTCTCCTCTTTCTGTCTCTGTGGTCACATGAGTTTCTCTTGAGTTTCTTTACTTTCTATTTTCCTTTTTTTTTCTCAGTGGACAGCAAAGTCTACAATAGAAATGTTATCTCTAGGATTAACTCAACCAAAATAAAGTGACTGACTGAAATTTACAAGAGTTACAGGATCATAATTCCATATTCCCATGGACAACATGTGAATGTCTAACCCTGTCATGCAACCACTCTACGTTGCATGGAGAGGATGGAGCACTAGAACCATGGAAGATGTGACACCCCAGCCCTGTGCAGACATGGTGGGTGACATCATTGCAAGCAAGAAAGTTGGTCGCATCTTATTAATTTTGTTTGCTCACTGATTGCCCCACTCATCCACCACCATTCAGAATGACTGCAGAAGTTATATTAGAAACTAAAATGAAATGTTGCAGAAAATATGCACTCTGTCTAGAAAGTCACTCTGATGGAGACTTGCAACTGTGTCCAAGCCAAACCAAGGCTTGCTGTGAGGTGCAGACAGCATGAGGTAAAGGTGATAGTCGCACCAGATTCTGATGGATTTTAACAAAGTGTTCCTGCTCATAATTAATAATGAATCATGAATATCTCTCTCTCTCTTTCTCTCTTTCTCTCTTGCATTTCTCAGACTTAGGGTATTTTAATTCCAAACTGACTCTTCCTTGTCCCACACCATCCCAAGTGTCAAGTGCCTTGTTCTCATTTCCTAGGACTTAGAGGACACCAAAAGCTACTGTGGGGCTGGTAAGTCTTACCATTGAATGGTAAATGAAAGAATTTTTCATGCATCTAATATGTTGTAGTCAAAGTCAAAAGAATATATCTACTAGAGTTTTAGTAGTTTTGTACTATTTCTTTAAAATCACTCTGCTCAATTATTCAATGTAGACTGGAACCATGGTTAGCATTTCATTTTATGCTCCTTTATTCTGAATCTACCATGTTATGATTTTCTAATATACTCTAAGTTTCAAAGACTCTTTGGGAAATACTTCTTTGTTTAAGGGATTTAGACATAGCCTTGAATTTTCACCTGTGACAGGGTAAATGAAGGATTATAACCCCTTTAAAAACTGGGTTTGACTTTCAGATCTACACAATGACAATGCCATCTTGTTAAAGCATGTGAGAATTTCATGTTTTAGGGCTCAGGAGCAAAATTGAAGATAGAGAGATGGATAGATGGATAGACAGATGGGTGGATAGATAGATGAGTAGGTCAAAGCATGGATGGATGGATGGATGGATGGATAGATGATAGATAGATAGATAGATAGATAGATAGATAAATAGATAGATGGATAGATGGCACAGTCTCATGTGATCACGTAGGTAGAGCAGTGCCATGATATACAAATTGAAAAGCAAGATAAATAACTAATGGTTTGTACTTCAATTTGAACTCAGCTTCACAAACCAGAGTTGCTAATGATCTAACTTGAAGTCAGAAGGTGAAGGATTGAAAAAAAAAGAAGTGTCAACCCAGAGTAGTCTGGAATCCTCCAAAACAGAAGTTAATGCTTGGGGACAAGAGAAGGCAGATGTTTCAGCATTAGACACAAGCAAGTATCATCCTTCCTCCATGTATTCCTCCATCCTTCCTCTATGTGGGACCTGCACAGATGGGGTCACAGCTTCCCACCTTGGTGAGACCAATCTTCTTTGCTTAGGCAGCAGATTCAAATACTAATCGCCCCTGGACATCCTCACAACCACAAACAGAAATAATAATGCTCTACCAACCATGGAGCTGTCTCTTCACCCAATCAAGATGACAGTTATGCCACAGTATCATGTAATTTCAGGGAATAACTGTAGTAAGCATAGTGGTGGTCAGAGGTAGAGTGAAAAGTGATGGGTAGCACTCAGAGTGAGGTTAAGGACCAGAAGCTTACATGAGATGACATGAGGGTACATGCAGATTCATTCCCTTGATGCATCTTCTATCCTCTACCAACACACTCATAAAGAAGGAAAGCTGAAAGTCAGCAGCTGAGCATTACTGGCTGCTTAGGGCCTTTCAGGGTGACAGCATCAGAGTCATATGTTCAAATAGTGATAATTTTCAAAAATTTATTTGTACTCTTTTGAAGAATTTATTTTTTCATGGATTGAATGAAGAGCAAGTACGCATGCAAAATGACTTTGCTCATATGGAAGGTGATTTTAAAGAAGACTTTAGTCCAGACAATGATTTGTACAACCTTGCTATCTGTGTGGTGTACTGGCTTTCTTCAAGGCATTCTTTACCTTCTGATTCCTCAGGCTGTAGATCACTGGATTCAGCATGGGGATGACCATGGTGTAGAACACAGAGGCCATTTTGTCTCTGTCAAGGGAATGGTTCAATTTGGCTGCAGATACATGAAGATAAGAGTCCCATGGAATAGAGGCACAATTCTCAGATGAGAGGTGCAAGTAGAGAAAGCTCTGTGCATGCCTTCCTCGGACTTGATTCTCAAGATGGCAGCCATGATGTAGAAGTAGGAAATAAGCACCATGGCCAATGAGCTGATCATGTTGAAGCCAGCAAAGATGAATATCCGGATCTCTTTGAGGCTGGTGTCTGAGCAGGCAAAGGCCATCAAAAGTACATAATCACAGTAGAAATGATTGATTCTACTGGGGCCGCAATAGGTCAATTGGAAAGTAACTATTGTGTGGAGCAAAGCAACAGAGAAGCTGTACAAGTAGGGACCCAATGCCCCATGCACACCTTCTGGGCCACGAGCACCATGCAGAGCAGAGGATTGCAAATGGCCATGTAGTGGTCGCAAGCCATCACTGCAGGGAGGAACATCTCTGAAATCAAGAAGTTCAGGAAAAAGCCTGTGTGGCACAGGCATGGAACTTGGTCAGGAGGGCATCCAGGAACTTGGGCGCTATCGATGAGGAGTAGCACAGGTCTACTAAGGACAGATTATTTAGGAAAAAAGTACAAGTGTGGGAAGCAATCCAACTGGATTAACGAAATCATCCTGACATTTCTTAACAAAGTGTATGTTACAAAAATGATCACAAAGAGAACAGTTTCAATCTATCTGTAGGCAGAAAAGCCCCCAAAAACAAATTATCTCATTTGGTGGTGTTTCCCTCAGTGGTATATCTCAGATGCTGTAGAAAAAAAAAGACAAGACAGGCTTGGGGGAAACACAGTTCAACACAGCAAAATGCAAAACAAACAGCACATCTACTTTGTCTCCTCTCTATAATTTTCTGAGTCTCAGAATTAAGCCACTAAAAAGGTCAACTTAAGACAAGAAAAGATAAAGAAACAAATGAAATCCTTATATATTTGTGACAATATTTGATATTTTAGATTTAGACAATAATATGTTGTACTGGATAAGGAGACAATAACAATATTCTGGTTTTTTTTGCTCCTTTTGTTCTAATAAGAAAAAAAATCCTTAGTATACTAATTCATTATGCTTAAAATAGGTTTCTCTTTATGTTAACAAATGTACATTGCGCTAAATAGAAAAGTAAGCAGTATATTCAATGGGGGAAAAAGGAAGCCATTAAACAGTTCTAATTGCGGGTCAGGCACGCTTTAAATTTGCACATAACGGATTTGATTCCAATTATTGCATTTCCAAAAAGGAAAGAATAGATACATGCATAAGGCTAATGCATTTTATTTTAATTGCAACATTTATAATGAGAAATGGCCCCAATAATCCCTAATTAACTATCGGTGCTACAATAGCATAAGTCAATGCTTTTAAAATGTTGTCTCCTTGACAAGGAAAGGAAAAGCTGTTTTCAGTGGTAGCCTCTCATGTTGTACAACTGAAAGTTTCCACACTTTGCAATATTGTCACATCACACCTCTGCAGCTAATGGGAGAGGGGAACACAAAGGAAAAAGAGCTCAAACTTAAGCATTTTCCTATACTTACTAAGAACAACAGTTCCTTAATATTGAATTCTGTATGCAAAAGAAGCACAGAGCTAAGTCCTCCTCCAGTGGACATCACTTTCAAAATACCTTCGTGGGTCTTTGCTTTCCAGACCTTTTCACCTGTACTTCACTGAATTAAACAGACAGAATGACACCAGGTCCCATCTCTGTCTGTAACTCTATTCGTGGTTGTAACAGCCTGCATGGGGTGGTGAGTGGAAGGCCCCCATGCCTGTCCACTCTGAGGCTGAGAAACCCAGTGCAAACTACAGGAAGAAAGTCAAAGGCAAGAGTTCTTACCGTATCAAATTTACAAAAATACAATAAAATAAAAAGAAGTATATGGAATAAAAAAACTAACATGTTTTCCAGAAAGAATGTAGTAATTTGGTGTAAAGGGTCAGAAAATGTGTTCTTTTAATTTTCTCTTCCCCTTTGTTGATTCATTCATATTACTTAGTGTATTCTCCAAAACCAAAATAGACACATACACATGTGTGTATGTGTAACACAAAAGTACACATACAAATGTCTATTTGTGACATTCATACAAAGACACTAATTTATATGTTACATACACAGACATACATACATGTGTACATACACATAAAATTGACACAAAATCAGTTTTCTCCCTCTACCTCTTATTTTTTAGCCGGTGGAGCCAATGCCCACCCTAGAGGAAGTGTTTTAGAACGAAGCTGGTGCCGGGATGTGTCCTCCTGCACCAGCATTAACATAGCTGTTAGCACTGCAGCTCATGGTGAAGGGTAAAAGCCTTGGTTAATCTGGCCAAAGTTTACCCATTTTTAAAGCGAGGAACATAAATCCACTTCCGCTTTTGGTTGTGATAATCACTGTTTTGAATATTTTGATTTAAGTGTCAGAAGCTTTGATATTAGATGACTTTTATTTTATAAATACATAAAACATAGCTTATTTTCTTTGAATATTCAAAATAAAGGGGACAAAATATGCACAGCCTCTTCAATTTCACATTTAGAGAAAAAAGCTTCCATTTTCTGTATTACTTGTGACTTTCTTTGGTACACATATTAAAAGCATTAACATTTTCTGTAGAAAGCAACACTATTCTCACACATATGCTTTGCTGTGCAAGAATCAGCTTGCAAAGCTTTGGCAGCAGTCTACAAAATGCTTTCCTTCTCTGAAGGGCACCTGCATTTCAGGGAGCAGGTGAGATACATGTTTACTTGGAGAGAGTTAGGAGGGTTATTGAATTTTTACCTATAAACATCAGCTTATTCCAGCCATACCAGAGCTAGATGGGTTCTATAAGTTTATTTTGAGTGGGAAAATGTAACAGGAAACATGGAGAGTGAGTCTATTGGAAATGACCAAAAGAACCTGCCCACTTACCTGATTGTGGAGGAAATTTGTCCCTGACTGCTTCATAGGGACCCTTCCCTTGACACTCTCCAGCATGTGAATGGGGGATCGATGGCTCAATAAAGAAGAGTCACTATTCTTTCAGGACTGACTCTGAATTTTCCCCAGGGAAACGGATCTGCATGGCCCCATGTCATAGAGAGTTGTAACTACAGAAACATCAGCCTCCAAGGACAAAGTGAACATGAGATCATACTTGAGTTAGAACCTTCTCCTGATGGATTTACACCTTTTGGTTATGTGTGAAATCTACTCTGCATAATCAATACAGAGCCAAGAAAAAGATGGTAAATAATATAAAAATCAAAACCCCCTTCCACAGTAATGCTATGCTTTATAATTTTTTTACAAGGAAGTAACTTGAAAGGAATCAACTTATCGAGAGGAATTCTGGATTAATCATTGTGTTTTAGAACTACACATTTTTATTTTTAAGTAAACATTTCTAGTTAATTTTCCTGTGCTAATTATGGAGACTAAAAAATAAATTATATGCATTTAAATCCTACAATTTTGTAACATTTATCTTTTAAAAATCAAGTGCCATTGATCTGCTGATGACCTGAGAAAATGTTCTAAATGGTTACTCAACTAAAGAGCTAATTGATCTGTACTACTAATCATATAATCCAACTCTTTCTTATTAGTTTATAATTAGCAAGAATTTAATGATTTAAAATATTTAAAAGCAACTACCTCTTTATATAATAAAAATTGTAATTTAAAAGTATTGATAGATATGGTGTGATTTTGCATACAATTTCATTTTTTAAGAAAGATCTTTTTCAGACCATAGACTATATGTATGCTGATTTGTGGAATGTTTACAATACTCAAACGTTTGAAAACATTTTCATATGCCAGTTGTATGAAAACATTTTCCTTAACATGTTTTTAAACACATTATAAAAATATTTACCATAAAATTCACTTTTGTAAGTGAGCGCTATTATTGAGCCTCAAAATTTTCCCACTGCATGTAATAACATGGACAGAACTTGGGGATTTTACATTAAATGAAATAAATCCATTGTAAAAGGTTAATACTGCACTAATCCTCTTACATAAAATGTCCAAAATAGCCCCCTGTAAATTTTACATACTTTACAATTTCACAAATTTTACAATTTTCAGGGATTGAACTCACAACCTTGCACTTGCCAGGCAGGTGCTTATGCCACTGAGCTATATCCTTGGCCATATGAAGTATTTTTTACAAGCAATGTAGCAGAATTTTACAGACCATTAATATTTTTTCAGATACTCATGTTTTCAGACACACATGTAATTTTTCATATTTTAATGCTTTATTTTTATTTATAGAATTATGCTATGATAAATTGTTCACAATTTGCTCAAATGATCTCATATTTTTATAATAAAATACTAAAAGCAAAAATGTTGATTAAAACTTGACTGCTCTAAAAATATTATTGTTTGTTAAATTATCTTTTTTCTGATAATACTGCTTGAAAAGTTGTGTTTTTGCTCTTGTTTCATTGATAGATTTTTTTTGTCAGACCCAGGGCCTTGGGCATGTGAACTACAGCCTCAGTTCTCTGCACTGTACAACCAGAGAGATCATTCTATTATCTTAAATATTCATTTGTTAAAAATCCTCTCCCCCAGCTATCTAAAAATATTGTTTTTGAAAATGACCTCTGGTTTATGTCCTTTAATTCCACTTGATATAACTGCAATGTCTCCCCCGTCTGCCTCCACCTCCACCCTACTGGAAGTCCCCTTAGCACCACCCAAAGCAGTCTCCATGGTCAGCAGTGGCGAAGCTCCTCCCTGCACTTCTCACCCCTCTCATCTTCTGTTGCTTGTTTTCCTGCACAGCGTCCCTGAATATTCCCATTTAGTTGTTGCCTTCACTTTTAAATACTTGAATGACAGAGACTGGATCACTTGCCATTTTTCATTTCTAAGTACACATCTTCCTTTTCTTATTAATTTTACCTTCATCTGTAGATAGTTACAGTTTTGTCTTCTGACATCAATACATTCTTCTGGACTTTAGGCAGCCATACTCAGCACCCTGTCTGACATCCCTTCTTGAATGTATGCTAAGCGCCTGCAGTTTAGTTCCCAACCTGAATTCTTGACTTCAAATCTTCTTCTGTACGACTCTTATCCTGGTGCGTGGGAGCATGATGGTAGCTTCTGGGTAATCCTCAGTGTGATTCTTGACCAGTCATGCTCCACATCCATACCTGCTGGAGTGGAAATTCTGGGGCATGCTCCTTTCAATAACTCACCATGCAACTCTATTTTACCAGGGACGCTACGCTGGCCATCATGTCTAGCATACATATTTCTCACCTGGGTTCCTCATTCCTTTCCTTCCTTATTTCTAAAACAATAGTCATCATAATCATTTTAATCATTTAAGTAGCTTCATTTTTCAGCAAAGGATCCTATGATTGCCAGAAGAAAATCTAAATCTTACAAGGATTCTGAGAGTTTAACATGGTCTGTCCCTGCTAACTTCCTGAATTTCTTAACACCTACGTTAAAACCTGTATCCTTCAAAGTGTCCGACCGCTCCAACACTGAAAGCTCCAGTCAGTCTCAGATATTTAGACTCCTTCCCTCTACCTGAAACAGTTGTTATTAAGATACCACTCTTTCTTGCTTCTTAGTATTGGGACACTTAAAAAACTATGTCTAAATATTCATCTGGAACATCTGTGGCTCTTCTTTCTTTCTGTCTGTCTCTCATCTTTAATTAAAACAGAAACTGTTTTGATAGGTGGATTAAACCTAAAATTTCTATATTTTAAGTTTATCTTTCACTATCTTATTGGTTAATAGAGCTTCATTTAATGATTGGTCAAATTTTTCCCATGTATTCAAAATACTGTGTGTGTACCAACGAGGCACCAAGCCCGCCTCCTGTGACGTACCTGGGACTCACTAGTCAGCAAACGCGGGCCTGGCCACGCTCTCAGGCTGCGGGGTCTGCTGCAGAGGGCGCTGCTGAGGCCCGGGGAAGCCCACTCTCCGGCTCCAGCTGATTAGAGAGGATTCTGCTATGCCACCAGGGCATCAGCCAGAAAGGATTTGTCCTAAAATCAGTCAGTGTTTTTTGTTGACATGAGTAGGAGTAAATGAGTAGGAATTTAAAAAATGCAGCAACGAAGTTATCTGAATTATTTCAATGTATCCATTTTGTTACTCTCATTTCTGTGACAATCCAGTTAAAGAGCTTTTTACCACTTATATTTTACAAATATTATTAAGGATTGACTATGTCTTCCTGTGAGGCAATTTCTTTACCTAGCATTCTATTCTTTCAAAAATGATGTAGAAATTATAAATTACATTTTCATAAATAAATATAAGTGCCTATAACATACATATACATATATGTGCTTAGACATATAAACCCTTTCACAATCTATGTTCTGAAAGAAACTCATTTGATAATTTGATTATACTTGTATTATATTTTATTAATAATTTAGCTTAAAAGTTGAATTGACTTCTCTATGTATGCTTCATGAAATATGCTAGTTTATTCATTATTTATTAATTTTTTAATATTCTAGAGTATATTTTAGTGCCTGCATTTCTGTTATAAAACTCTTAAACCATTTCCTTTTCTTCCTCTGGTCAAGATGATTTTGTGATTGATAGTGACACATGACTAAATTATTACATATACATGCACTTGTGTTTATAATATTTTTATAACTGACTGCATTAGTGATATCTTATTAGATTTAATAGCTTCATTGGCTCTTGTCTCCTACTGTTCAAAAATAATCAGAAACCTGTACCTTCTTTGCTAATAATTAAGTCTTTTGCCTTCCTACTACTATTGATTTGCTTTGCTCTTCTGTGGTCCTTGGATTGTTCTCCACTCTTTGTAGAATACCTTTACTAGAGCTGTAGAAAACAAAAAGGGGTCTCCCTTCCCTGATTTTAATTAATTAGTTACAGAGACCTAATCTCTGCCACTAAGTTGCTTTTGCTCAAGTTGAGTTTGAGATTCTGTTCCAGCCTCGTGTGTAACTGGGATTTCAGGCATATGTGCTATGCCTGGCTCTTTCTTGATGTATGTGGTGATTTTTCTACTCTTCCTCCACTACATATGATTATGCTTTCAGATTTATGACAAATTATTTTTACTATGGTATTAATGTGTTCCTTATTTCTGTTTTCCTAAGAATTTTATGTTATATTAATTTTAGTCAAATACTTTTTAAAAACCCATTGAGAAAAAATTTTTTGCCTTATTGAATCCTGCAAATAAATCAAGCAATAAAATAAGATGATTAATTATGCTAATGTTTTCACTTTCAAAAAGAACATGTACTACATACATTCATATTTTTACATTTAACTGTCATGAAACATTCTTAGTGTCCATTTTTCTCCATGGTAATGTCCTTTCTGCTGATAATGAATGAACACTTTTGAAAACAGTATCAGGCTTCTTGGAAAATGAAAAAAAGAAATGAGAGAAGTGTGGCTTAAAGAGGAGTGACTGTGAGAATGGACCATCCATGCAATGCTGTGATGAATCCACTAGCTCATGAGAGAAAATAGGATCACTCATGGAGTGATATGCAACACACAGCTAGCATGATTTAGGAAGAGAAGATTGATAGGATAATCAAAGTGAAACCCAGGCACAGCCCCAGAGGATGACCACCATGCCTCACTCCAGCTTGGGCCACTGAGCCATGCCTATGCCCGTGCACCCTCCACATGCACAGCCACAGAGGATGACTGCTGAACCCCACCTCAGCTCAGGATCCCATGCTGAGCCTGCACCCCGACAGGATCCTCCCTTTGCGTAGCCCCAGAGAATGGATGCCACACCCCACCCAGCCTGTAACCATTGCCACGCCTGCAGCCTAGCATGCTCCCTCCAATGTACTAACCCAGAGGACTGCTGCATCCACCCTGGCTTGGCCCAATGGCCTCAGCTGCCCTCCCATCTCTTAAACCAAGCACTGCTGTGAATGTTTGGATCCCACTCTCCCCTCAGAATCTTGAACTGCAGTAGACTGGCCATACTGGTTTGATGGGAGACTTGCTGGGCCCTCACCCAGACAGAGGACCTGGGCAGGTTCCTGTCACTATGTACCAAACAATCAGGCAGACATCAACCACACAGTAGGACCCTAGGAGACACACTGCTGACAGTTGTGACTATTGGGATCTAATAACCAGATATTGGCCCAGAAGGTGAAAATGACAAAACAAAAAAGCAAAATGAAATTTCAAAGATCTAGTCCATCAGGAGCAAGAACAGATCACAGTGAAATAGAGGACTTTAAAAATAATACACCAGAAATATCTGAAAAGTTAACAAATGAAGTAAAGGCACAAATCCATGAGGCTACAGAGGAAATCAAATGAGAAATAATGTCTTATGTAAAGACAGAAATAACAAAGTTAGTAAACAACATAGCTAGAGAAGAAATAGATTAGAAAAATACAGGAGCATGGAAAATTGGTTGAAACTTTAAATGAACAATATAGAAAACAAGCAGAAGCCATGAAACAAATTCAAAGGGATATCCAAGGAACAAAAAAATATATTGAAAGCTGGAAAAACCTTTAAATGAAGCTGAGGACAGAGTTTCAAACCTTGTGGATAGGATCATAGATAGTGATCATGAAAGGGTAGACCTTATAAAAACAACAAAGCAACATGAAATGAAAATCGAGCCACTTCAAGATGATGTCAAGAGAAACAATATAAGATTCTTAGGCATCAGTGAAGATGCAGGAGACAACACAAATGACATAAACAAATTACTCACTGAAGTAATAGCAGAAAATTTCCCAAACATGGGGGAAAAAAACTGACATACAAATAAGTGAGGCATACACAAAGCCAAATAGTAACAGCCAAAATAAATCTACACTCAGACATATAATAGTTGAGATCCCAGACACACAGCATAAAAACAGAATACTAAAAGCTGTTAGAGAAAAGACTCAACTCACCTATCAAGGAAAGCCCATTAGAATCATGGCAGACTTTTCAGCACAAATCTTCAGGTTAAGGTGAACTTGGAGTGAAGTATTTCAAGCCCTAAAAGAAAACAACTTTAACCCAGACTGATGTACCCAGCAAAATTGTCTTTCAAATTTAATGGAGACACAGCGTACTTCTGCAACAAAAAACAACTGAAGAAATTCAAATCCACCAAACAAACTTTAGAAAGAGTATTGAAAAACATGCTAAATAGAGATAAAAGTGACCACAGTCTCTGGAACAACAGAAAGATTTCTTGTCCAGCTTCATCTCATCTATTAGGCTGGACAAGAAATTAAACAAGGAGAAAAAGTGGGAAACCAATAACAGAAAGACAACATGGCAAACTCAAACAAGTACATATCAGTGATATCCATAAACATAAATGGGCTCAATTCACCTGTCAAAAGAAACAGGTTGTCAGAATGGATCAAGAAACAGGACCCCACAAAATTCTGTATACTAGAAACACATCTGACTCAAAAAGAAACCCATAAATTCAAAGTCAAAGGATGGAAAACAGTATTCCATACAACAGGAACACAGAAAAAAGCTGGTGTAGCAATTATGTGGGCAGACAAAGTGAACTTCAAACATAAAATGATTAAAAGAGATAAAGAAGACCACTACATAGTTGTAAGTAGAAAACTACAAGAGGAAAAACTAACAAATATAAATATGTATGCACCAAATACAGGAGCATCCACCTATATGAGACAAATACTAATGGACATGAAAAACCAAATACACAAGAACACAATTGTAATAGGAGACCTTAACACTCCACTGTCACAAAGAGATAGATCAACTAGACAAAAAGTCAGCAAAGAAATAACAGAACTGAATCATACCTGTGAGCAAATGGACTTAGTGGATGTTAAAGAATGTTCCACCCAACCACATCAGAATGTACATCCTTCTCAGCAGCACATGGGACATTCTCCAAAATAGGCCATATGTTAACTCATAAAACATTCTTAAGTAAATGCAAAAGAATCAAAATTATCCCATGCATAATATCTGATCATAGTGCACTAAAATTGGAAATCAATGGCCAAAAAACCTGAAAAACATGCATAAATACATGGAAATTAAATAATAACCTTCTAAATAACCAGTAGGTTACAGGTGAAATTAAAGAAGAAATAAAATAATGCCTACAATACAATGAAAATGCAGACACAACACACTATAACCTACGGGATGCATTGAAAGCAGTCATAAGAGGGAAATGTATAGCAATAAACAGTCACATCAAGAAAATAGAATGAGCACGAATAAATAACCTAATGCTACATCTCAAACTTCTAGAAAAGGAAGAGCAAGTCAAGCCTAAAGCTCATAAGAGAGAGGAACTCATAAAGATTAGAGCAGAAATTAATGAACTTGAAATCAAAAATAAATACAAAGAATTAATGAATCAAAGAGGTGTTTTTTTGAGAATAAGCAAAATTGTTAAACCTCTAGCCAACTTTATCAAGAAAAAGAAAGAAAAACCCAAATCCATGGAATAGGTACTGAAAATAGGGGAATTACTACAGTTCCTATGGAAATTCAAAAGATCATGATTACCTACTTTGAATATCTCTACTCACATAGAGTGGAAAATACAGGGGAAATGGACAGATACATATGAATTACCAAACCTCAATAAGAAGATATAATGATTTTGAATAACACAATATCAGGTACTGAAATAGAAAATGTGATTAAAAACTTACTAACAAAGAAAAGCCCAGGTCCTGATGGATCCACAGCTGAATTCTATAAGAAATTTAGAGAAGATTAAATGCCAACACTCCTTAAGCTCTTCAATGAAATTGAAAGAGAAGCAGTCCTCCCTAACCCATTCTTGGAGGCAAGTATCACTCTGATACCAAAACCAAAGAAAGACTCAACCAAAAAAGGGGAACTATAGATCAATCCCTCTAATGAACATTGATGCAAAGATTGGCAAATAGAATGCAGCAAATCATCAAGAAGATTATGCATCCCAAGTGGGATTTATTCCAGGAAGGCAGGGATGGTTCAACAAATGCAAATAAATAAATGTAATATACCACATCAACAGAATAATATAAATAAAAATAACATGATTATCTCAATAGATGCAGAAAAAGATTTTTGATGTCCAACACCTGTTCATGATAAACACCCTTCAGAAACTCAGAATAGATGGTATGTACCTCAATCTCATAAAGGCCATCTATGACAAACCAATAGCCAACATTATACTAAATGGAAAAAAACTGAAAGCCTTCATTCTAAAATCAGGTACAAGACAAGGATGTCCACTATCACCAATCCTATTGAATGTACTTCTAGATATATTAGTCAGAGCAATGAGACAAGAGAGAGAGATAAAAGGTATAAAAGGAAAAGAAGAAGTTAAATTATCATTATTTGAAGATGATTTGATATTCTATATAGAAGATCTGAAATACTCCATAAAATACTACTAGATGTAATAAACACATTCAGCAGTGTAGCTGGATACAAAGTCAATGCTCAAAAATCAATAGCATTCCTGTATACAAAGAAAATTCTCACAGAGAGAGAAATTATGGAAATATTGCCTTTCACAATAGCATCTAAAAAATGAAATACTTAAGAATCAACCTAACCAAAAATGTAAAAGACCTATATGCTGAAAGTTATACTATGCTACAAAAGAAGATTGAAGAGGATAGGAGAAATATGCCTAGCTCTTGCTTAGGAAGAACCAACATTGTGAAAATGGCCATACTTCCAAAACTGTTACACAGTTTTAGTGCAATCCCAATCAAAATTTCATTAACATAACTTACAGATCTAGACAAAATTCATTTGGAAACAGAAGAAAGTTAGATCAGCAAAGGCAATTCTGGGCAACAAATGCAAGGCAGGAGGCATCTGAATTCCTGACTTGCAATTATACTACAAAGCTACAGTGATAAAATCAGCATGGTACTGTCAAAGAAATAAACATGATGGAACAGATTAGAAGATGCAAACACAACTAGAAAGACTCTCAGCCACCTGATATTTGACAAAGGGGCTAAACATGTTCACTGGAAGGACAGCCTCATTCATAAATGGTCTTTGAAAAATTGGTGCTCAACACACCTAAGACTGAAACTAGACCCATGCCTATCACCATGTAGGAAACTAAAGTCAAAATATGTCAAAGATAAAATATTAAAACAGAAACCCTAAATCTACTGGAAAAAAGGTAGTTAGAAGTCTTGGAGACATAGGTCTAGGCAGAGAATTAATGAACAAAACAGATGGGAAACACTTCAAAGAATCAATTGGGATCTCATAATACTGAAAAGTTTCTGCACTTCAAAAGAAATCACCAACAGAGTGAAAAGAAAACCCATGGAATGGGAAAGAATTTTAGCCAGCTATCCCTCAGACAAATGACTTATATCTAGAACATATAAAGAGCTAAAAAGCATCAAGCCCCCCAAATTCAAAGACCCTCTCCAAAAATGGGCATCAAAGATGAACACAGAGTTCTCAGATGAAGGTATAAAAATGGAAAATACATATATGAAGAAATTATCACCATCACTGGTCATTCGAGAGATGTAAATTAAAACAGCATTGAGATTTCATTCCACCCCAGAAAGAATTACTGCCATCAAGAAAACAACTGATAAAAAATGTTGGTGTGGTTGTGGGGGAAAAGGAACACTTCTTCACTGTTGGTGGGTGCGTGGACTGGTGCAGTCACTATGGAAATCAGTATGGAGATTTCTCAGCAGACAAGGACTGGAAGTTCTATTCAATCCAGCTATTCCCCTCTTGGGTATTTTCCCACAAGAGCTGAAAATGTAATATAACAGTGATATGTGCACCTGTGTTCATAGCAGCACAATTTGTAATACCTAAACCTTGGAAACAACCAAAATGCCCATCAACCACAGATGGATGAAAAAGATGTAGTATTTTTATACAATGGAATTTTACTGAGCTATAAAAAGGATGATATTATAGAGGAAATCAAATTAGAAGTACTCTCCCAAGTAAAGACAGAAATAACAACCATAGTAAAGGAATTGCTGAGTGCAGCTAAAGAAGAAATTGAAAAAAAAATACAGGAGCAAGAGAAACTGATTGAAACCTTGAATGAACAATATAGAAAACATGCAGAATTCATTAAACAACCTGAAAGAGACATCCAAGAACCATGAAATTATATTCAAAGCTTGCAATACTGATTAAATGAAGCTGAGGATAGGATTTTGGGCCTTGAGGACAGGATCGCATTTAAGTATCATGAAAGGATAGAACTTTTAAAAATAACAAAGCAGCATGAAGTGACAATCCAACAGTTTCAAGATGATATCAAGAGCAACAATATAAGATTAATAGGCATCAGTGAAGAGATAGGAGTCAAAGCAAATGATGTAACCAAATATTCACAGAAGTAAGAGAAGAAAATTTCCCAAACATGGGGAAAGAAACTGATATGCAGATAAGTGAGGGACACAGAATGCCAAAAAGTCACAATCAACATAAATCCACACCCAGACACATAATAATTAAGATCTCAGACATGCAGCATAAAAACAGAATACTAAAAGCTGTTAGAGAAAAGACACAACTCACCTACCAGGGAAAGCCCTGTAGAATCACAAAAGACTTTTCAGCACAAACCCTCAAGTCAAGAAGAGCTTGGAGTGAGGTATTTCAAGCCCTGAAAGAAAACAATTTTCAACCCAGACTGTAGTACTGAGCAAAATTGTCATTCAAATTTAATGGAGAAACAAGATACTTCCATGACAAAGAACAACTGAAGAAATTCACACCACCAATCCAACCCTAGAAAGAGTACTGAAAGACATACTACACAGAGATAAAAATGATGACAATCCCCAAAAACACAACAGAAAGGAACCACCAGGTAGGATAAGCAATTAAATAAGGGGAAAAGCAGAAAGCAAACAACTGGAACATAACAAGGCAAAGTCAAGCCAGTACATATCAGCGATATCCATAAATATAAATGGCCTCAATTCACCTATAAAAAGAAATAGACTGACAGAATGGATCAAGAAACAGGATCCCACAATATTCTGTATACAAGAAACACATCTGACCCAAAAAGAAACTCATAGATTAAAAGTCAAAGGATGGAAAATAGTGTTACATGCAACAGGAACACAGAAAAAAGCAGGGGTAGCTATTCTATTTGCAGACAATATGAACTTCAAATCTAAAATGATTAAAAGAGATAAAGAAGGTCACTACATATTCATTAGTGGAAAAATTCAAGAGGAAGAACTAACAATTATAAACATATATGCACCAAATACAGGAGCACCCAATGATGTAAGACAGATACTAATGGACATGACAAATCAAATACACAAGAGCAAAATTATAACAGAAGATCTTAACAGCCCATTGTCACAAAGAGATAGATCAACTAGACAAAAAGTCAGCAAAAAAATAACAGAACTGAATCATACCTGTGAGCAAATGGGCTCAGTAGATGTTTACAGAGTGTTCCACCCAACCACATCAGAATACACATTCTTCTCAGCTGCACATGGGACATTCTCCAAAATAGACCATATATTATCCCATAAAACATTCCTAAGTAAATGCAAAGGCATTGAAATCACCCCATGCATAATATCTGACACACTGAAATTGGAAATTAATGGCAAAAGAAATTGCAAACCGGCATAAATGCATGGAAATTAAACAACAACCTTTTGAACAACCAGTGGGTTACAGATGAAATTAAAGAAGAAATAAAGCAATACCTACAATTCAATGAAAATGCAGAAACAACATACTGAATCACTGCAATTGAAACTGAAAAACCAATACAAAGAATTAATGAATCAAAAAGCTGTTTTTTTGGGAGAATAAACAAAATTGATAAACCCCTAGCTAACCTTATCAAAAGAAAGAAAGAAAAAAAAACCAAATTCATGCAATAAGAACTGAAAAGGGGGAAATTACTAGATAACATGGAAATTCAAAAGATCATGAATACCTACTTTGAAAATCTCTACTCACATAGAGTGGAAAACAGAGAGGAAATGGACAGATTTCTAGAAACATATTAACTACCAAAGCTCAACCAAGAAGATACTGCAATTTTGAACAAGCCAATATCAGCTATTGAAATGTAAAATATAATTAAAAACTTACCAACAAAGAAAAGCCCAGGTCCTGATGGATTTACAGCTGAATTCTACAAGAAATTTAGAGATGATTTGATGCCAATACTCCTTAAAATCTTCAGTGAAATTGAAAAGAAAGCAATCCTTCCTAATCATTCCTGGAGGAAAGTATTACTCTGATACCAAAATCAGAGAAAGAACCAACCACTCTCACTAATGAACATCAATGCAAATATTCTCAATAAAATACTGGAAAATGGAATGCAGCAAATCATCAAGAATATTATACATCATGACCAAGTTGGGTTCATTCCAGGAATGCAAGAATGGTTTAACATAGGCAAATCAACAAATGTAATACACCACAGCAATAGAGAAAAACAAACAAACAAAAAAACACATGGTCATCTCAATAGATGCAGAAAATACTTTCAACAAAGTCCAACACACATTCATGATAAAAACCCTTCAAAAACTCGGAATACAGGGTGTCTATCTCAACCTTATAAAGTCCATCTATGACAAGCCAACAGCCAACATTATGCTAAATGGACAAAACTGAAAGCTTTCACTTTAAAATCAGGAACAAGACAAGGATGTCCACTCTCACCACTCCTTTTCAACATAGTTCTGGAAACACTAGCCAGGGCAATCAGACAAGAGAGAGAAATAAAAGGAGCAAAGATAGGAAAGGAAGAAGTTATATTATCACTATTTGCAAATGACATGATACTCTATATAGAAGACCCAAAAAACTCCATTAAAATACTGCTAGAGATAATAAACAAGTTCAGCAGTGTAGCTGGATGCAAATTCAATGCTCAAAAATCAATAGCATTCCTGTACACAAAGAAAAAACTCAACAAGAGAGAAATTATGGAAACATCGCCCTTTACAATAACATCTAAAAAAATGAAATACTTAGGAATCAATCAAACTAAAAATGTAAAAGACCTATATACTGAAAATTATACTATGCTGAAAAAGGAGACTGAAGAAAATATTAGAAAATGGAAGGATATTCCTTGCTCTTGGTTAGGAAGAACCAACATTGTGAAAATGGCCATCCTCCCCAAAGTGTTATACAGATTTAATGCAATCCCAATCAAAATACCATTGATATACCTCACAGACCTAGAGAAAACACTCCTAAGATTCATTTGGAAACAGAAGAAACCTAGAATAGCAAAGGCAATTCTGGGCAGCAAAGGCAAAGCAGGAAGCATCTCAATTATTGACTTCAATCTATACTACAAAGCCACAGTGATAAAATCAGCATGGAACTGGCAAAGAAATAGACCTCAGGATCAATGGAACAGATTAGAAGATACAAGCACAACTACAAAGCCACTCAATTTACAAAGGGGCTAAATATGTCCACTGGAAGAAGTACGGCCTCTTCAATAAAGGGTGTTGGAAAAATTGGCTCTCCACCTGCTGAAGACTGAAACTAGATCCATGCATATCACCATGCACAAACCTAAAGTCTAAATGGATCAAAGACCTAAATATTAAAACAGAAACACTAAATGTACTGGAAGACAAGTTAGGTAGAAGTCTTGGAGACATAGGGATAGGCAGAGAATTCACGAACCAAAGGCAAACTGCATGGGAAACACTTCAAAGAATCAACAAATGGGATCTCATATTATTGAAAAGTTTCTGCATTTCAAAGGAAATCAACAGAGTGAAAAGAAAACCCACAGAGTGGGAAAGAATTTTAGCCAGCAACACCTCAGACAAAGGACTTGTTTCCAGAATATATAAAGAATTGAAAAACATCAAGCCCCCCAAATTCAAAGACCCTCTCCAAAAATGGGCATCTGAGATGAACACACAGTTCTCTGAGAAAGATATACAAACGACAAATAAATACATGAAGAAATGCTTGCCATCACTCGTCATTTGAGAAACGCAAATTAAAGGAACATTGAGATTTTACCTCACTCCAGAAAAAATAGCTGCCATCAAGAAATCAACTGATAACAAATGTTGGCGAGGCTTTGGGGAAAAAGGAACACTGCTCCACTCTTGGTGGGAGTGTAGACTGGTGCAACCACTATGGAAATCACTATGGAGATTTTTCAGAAGACTAGGATTGGAAACTCCATTCAATCCAGCTATTCCCCTCCTGAGTATTTCCCAGAACTGAAAAGTTCATATCACAGTGATATATGTGTTCCCATGTTCATAACAGCACAATTTGTAATAGCTAAATCTTGGAAACAACCAAGATGCCCATCAACTGCAGAGTGGATGAAAATGATGTGGTATTTTTGTACAGTGGAATATTACTCAGCTATAAAAAAGGATCATCTTGAAGCGTTCATAGGTAAATGGAGACAACTTGAGACTATCTTTATTAGTGAAATAAATAACAATCATATTTATAAATATCATATTGTGTCTCTAGTGTAAAAAGTGATAAGAACTATATGAGTAATAAAACCTAAAATGTGTAATTGGTATTGTAAAAAAGAGAGGAAAAGAAAGTGCTCTAAGGGATATAACTGCATGTATGTTTGAGTGTGTAAAATAGATGACCACATTGCTGAATCTTTGTTGGATTTTTGAGCAGAGCTGTTTGCATTCTCACTGTTTGAATGTCTACTATGTATCTGTTAATTTTGTAACTTGAACAACTACATCAAAGGTGACAACATGTAACTTATCAACTAGTGATTTTCTTAGTGTTTTTTTTCTCTTTTTTTCTTTTTACTTTTAAAGTTCTGTATTGTCTCTACCCTTTTTTCTGTTTTGCTTTTTTTCTCTTTAAATAAAATTTTAAAAATATAATTGTGATTGTAAAAAGGAGAGGAAATAGGAAGTGCTATAAAAGATATAACTGCATGGATATTTAAGTGTATAGGACTGATAGCCATACTTCTAAGTTCTTCTAAGTTGAACAGA
>PVLA01016538.1:0-20373 GCA_004027455.1 Hydrochoerus hydrochaeris
CAGCTTGAAATCCAGGATTGTGATGCTTCCTGCTTTTCTCTTGTTCCCCAAGATAGCATTTTAAAGTTCTGGATCTCTTCTGATTCCATACGAATTTGAAATTTTTTTCCATCGTTCTGTGAGAAATGCTGTAGGTACTATGATTTGAATTGGACTAAATCTATATATTGGTTTTGGGAGTATGGCCATTTGGACAATGCTGGTTCTGCTCATGAACTTTTCATTTTCTGATGTTCTCTTTGATCTCCTTTTTCAGAATATTATGGATTTTGCTATAAAGGCCTTGGTTGAGTTAATAGCTGTGTATTTAATGTTTCTTGATGTCATTACAAGTGGTATTTTTTGACTAACTTCTTTCTCAGTGAGCTCATTGTTGGTGTACAGGAATGCTAATGATTTTTTTTTTGTATCCTGCCACCGTGCTGTATTTATTAGTTCTACGAGTCTTTTGGTGGGATTTCTTGGGTCTTTTATGTAAAGGATCATGTCATCTGAAAATAATGATAATTGACTTCTTCTTTTCCTAAAATTATCTCTTATAGTTCTTTCTCCAGCATAATTTCTCTGTCTAAAGTTTTAAGGTCTATATTGTCCAGGAGGGGTGATAGTAGACATCCTTGTCTTGTTTCTGATTTTAGAGAGAAAACTTTCGATTTTCCCCATTTATTTATTTATTTTTTAACTTAAAGAGAAAAAATAAAAATAAAGTAACGAAACAGAATTTTAAACAGGTTACTTGGAGAGTTACAATAATTAATACATTGTATACTGTTGTCTTCATAGTAGCTATTCAGAGTACATGATATAGGCATGATATCTTGTCCAAACAATATTAGTGCAAACTTTTCTTTTTAAAAGTTTTTTTAAATTTTAAACAGTAAACTTTTCTTTTCAATAAACTCAGAGAACCTAGCTGTGTAAAGATATTTTTTAGATATCTTGTGTATAGATATACTTATTTCTTTTTCAATTTCTTCCTTTCTCCTTCCTCCATCACAGTTTATCTTTTCTTTTCAATAGTTTCTTTCTAATTCACAATACCTATTGCACATTTTGGACCTTATTTACTTATTTGGTTTCTCACACTATTGAGACAGTATGATGTTTACATATATGAGTCTGATTTATTTCACTTATGAGTATGGTCTTGAGTCATATCCATTTACCTATAAAAGCCTTGAATTTATCCTTCTTTGTGGATGAATAGTACTCTATTATATACAAAAACCACAACTTTTTTATTCGTTCCTTGGTTGATGGGCATTTAAGTTGTTTCTAAGATTTAGCTATTAAAAGTTGTGCTGCTAATAACATGGGTACACATATATCACTGTGATATGATGTTTCTAATTCTGGAAAAATACCCAGAAGGGGAATCCAGCATTTGTTATTGGTTGATTTCTTGATGATAGCCATTCTTTCTGGTGTGAGATGAAATCTTAGTGCTGTTTTAATTTGCATTTCTTGAATGACCAATAATATTGAACATTTTTTTGTCTTTATTTTCCTTTTATATTTCTTCACCTGAGAAGTATATTCATCTTGGAGGCCCAGTTTTGGATTGGATCTTTGAGTTTGGGGAGGGTCTGATGTTTTTCAGTGTTTTATATGTTCTAAATAGAAGTCCTCCGTCTGAGAGATAAATGGATATAATTTTTTTCCAACACTGTGGGTTTGTCTTTTTACTCTGCTGATGATTTCTTTTGTTGTGCAAAACTTTTTAATAAGATGAGATCCTATTTGTTTGTTCTTTTTGTATTTCTTTTGTGGTCTGGGTTTTGTTCATGAAGTCTCTGCCTTTAACTACATCTTCAAGAGTTCCACCTATTTTCTCTTCCCGTAAATTTAGCATTTCTGTTTTAATACTTAAATCTTTGACCTATTTTGACTTTAGTTTAGTGCATGGTGTTAGACATGATCCTAGTTTTAGTGGTTGGTATATGGAAAGCCAGTTTTTCTATTGCCATTTATTAAAGAGACTATCCTTCTTCCAGTGAACATATTTGACTCCTTTATCAAAGATAAAGTGGCCAAATGTGTTTGAGATTGTGTCCGCATCTTCTATTCTCTCCCACTGATAATCAGGCCTGTTTTTCTCCCCAATACCATGCTGTTTTTTTTTATCACAGTAGCTTTGCAGTATAATTTCAAGTCTGGCATTGTGATACCCCCTGATTTGCTTTTGCTGCCCAGAGTTACTTTTGCTATTCTGTGTCTCTTCTGTTTCCAAATGAATTTTAGGAGTGTTTTCTCTAGAACTATGAGGCATGCTAATGGTATTTTGATTGAGATTGCATTATATCTGTGTAATAGTTTTGTCAGTGTGGCTATTTTTACGATGTGAAAATGTTTTTTCTATCCAAAAGCAAAGGCCATCTTTCCATTTTCTCAAATCTTCTTATTTTCCCCATTTAATATGATGCTGACAACAGGTTTGTCACAAATGCCTTTCATCAAATTAAGATAATCCTGTCTTTTTCATTTTAAAAAAGAATAAAAATGATGATGAAAAATTTCAAAACAAGAAAGAGAACCAGGCCTCACTAGGAGGTGACCCCCACCTAGAAAGCAGCGCCATGTGTGAGCTGCTGCTGGAGTGGGGACAGCCACAGCCAGGCCTCTCTCGGTGAGTCTGCACCATTCCTGGGCTGTGTTAGGGGCGAGATCCCAGCCTCACCAGGCGGCGATTCCAACAGGAAAACCAAATCATCTTCATTGTTTTGTTCAGTTGGGTTTTATTCTCTTTGGTTTTGTTTGATTATATGAAGTCTGATGGCAGGAGCAGCTATTTGAAAGGTAACAAGACATATTATGGTAGCCATTTTGGATTTACTAGTGGCTTGTTTTGAAGTCCTTTGTTGCATTCACTGTTTTGGGTCTATTGTTTTTTTGTTCTATTCTATTCTGTTCAGTTTTACTATGTCCAGAAAATATATGAAGCTATTTTGAACACAACAAAAGGCATTATGGTAGCTATCGTTTGTTTTGTAAGGATTTGAAGTCCTATATTGCTTATACTGGTTTATTTTTTATTGTCTTTATTCTGTTTTATTTCCTAGTTTTAAACTCTTTAAAAAATGATCAAACAATGAAAGCACAAACCATTCTTTTGGATGAACTAAGAGATTAGTACTATAATTACTTACTATATATATATATATATATATATAGTCTTCACTTCTTTCTTTTCTCACTTCTCTCATCCCAGTTGTTCTTTCCTTTTGAGCAGTTTTTCCACTTTCACTTTAACAATATCTATTGTACACTTTAGATCTTATTTATTCTTTTAATGTTTTATACTTTGGAGACAATATGGTGTTTATACATGTGAGTCTGATTTATTTCACTTATGAGTATGTTCTCAAGTTGCATCCATTTGCCTATCAAAGCCTCAAGTTTATCCTTCTTCATAGCTGAATAGATCCTATCTTCTTTAGAGTTTTTATCATGAATGAATGTTGGATTTTGTCAAAGGTTAAAACTGTTCTTGATAGGCAGATGACAAATTGTATAAAAAGAACCATGCTAAATAAGCTGTAAGCATTGTGGTGTGGGGGAACACGGGAAGCATTGCTTAGGGAGGTATATTTTGGTGAGCCTGTGTCATTGAACTAAAAACTTAACAGGTGCTTCTTAGGCCCACCCTAGCCTGGAGGATTCAATAGGCTGTGCTCAACATAACTGTTTCATGTTGACATGAAGCTGTATCAGACAATTACCTCCCTAGTGTGGAAAACCAGGGCTGCAGTTGGAGATTCCACCTCTTCCAAGTTAGTCAGATTCTGGTAGAATATTAGTGTATTAGATTCTAGAGAACTATTTTTCTTGAGTTCAGGCATTCTCAGAAAGGACAGAATACTCTGGTAAATTTTAAATGGTTCCTTTTCTGTTCTCTCTTTCAGAAGCATAAAAGGCTCCCCCCCCCAGTGTCTTGGGTACCTTTTTCTCATTGCTGAGACAAAAATATCTGACACTCAAAGTTAGGGAAGGAAAGGTTTATTTATCTTATAGTTTTTGGAGGCTTTAGTCCATACTCAGCTGACTCCAAGGCAAGGTGGCATGCTTAAGGGGCAACCATTCATGGCAGCTGCTAGTGAAAAGAGAGAACTGGGTAAAAAGAGGAAAAGCAAAAGCATGTCTCCTTCTCTCCCTTATATTGTATGCTGGCTACCCACCCCTAAGTGGGTGCAATACTCATGCCACCAATTCTAGCACTAGGCAACAAACCATTCACAAATGTTAGACTCAGCTGCCCTAAAAAGACCCACCTCCCATGACCACATGAGGTTTTGGTGGAGGAGGACATTTAAACAAACCACAACAACCAGTGTTCACTGTGAGAATCTCATGCAGCACCTGGAGGCAAAATTCACAAGCATGGGGTTCCCTTATGGTTGACACCCTAGGATCCTTAAACCTTAAACTTGTCACTCTGATCTCCACCAACTTGTCAAGTATATTCCAGGTTCTCAGCCCTAACACTTGTTCCTAGAGAGGCTCTGCTCACAGGTTTCTGCTATAGTCTGTGTTTCTCTGCATTTCTCTGCTTCTCCAGTTTGGGGCAGCAGTTTGCCCAGTGTTATCTTGTGTTAAATGCCCCCCCAAAGTCTCATGCAGTCATAGGTGGGGCTTTTTGAGAGGTGACTGGATCTAGTATGTGATTTTGGGATTAAGGGTGTGTGATGATTAAACCAGTCCACTGATTGGTTTGGAACCTAACTGAAGCCCATGTTGTAGTCAGTTAAATATATTGCAAGGGAATATATTTAACACAGGACACGTAATTTGTAGGATTATTTTTATAATATTCACCCAAAAAGTCAAATGTAGAAGGGTACAATAGATCTATCCACACATTAGAGACCCATAGAATCCAACTGAGGGCCTGGGTACCACAGCAATGTCCTGCATAAGTCCAGCTGGAAGCCTAGAGCCCATGACAATGTCTAATGCATGTCTGTATTAAGGATTGGCACTGGGAAGGCCCAAAGGCCAGTGGTAGAAATTAGAAGTCTGTGCCAGAAGGCTTAGAGATCTACATTGGAGCCAGGAAGTGATGCTCAAAGTAAGGACCAGAGTTCTCCTGAAGAGAACCATAGCCACCCTCAGTGACAGTGAGGATCTGAGCTCCTCTGAGGATGATAGCAGTCAAGTTCATATCAGGGTGACAAGATTATCTGAAAGAATCAACAGCACACCATCTTCCCCTCCAGTTTTCCTTTTAGACTGTTGGCAACAATCCTCAGGTGGGTCTTGCATACCTAGCACCATGCTGATTTACTCCAAGTGGGTGTCACAACTTGACCATTAGTTAATCCACCGCAGCGCATTACCCTAAGAGTATAAATGAAGCTGCTAATGTTGTTTGTTACTTTTGCTGTTGTCTTAGTTATTTTTCTCTCATTGTTGAGAGAAAATACCTGACAACCAAAATTAAGGAAGGAAAGGTTTATTTAGCTCACACCTTGTGGAGGTTTCAATCTGTAATCAGCAAGTTCCAAGGCAGGGTGGTGTGGCTGAGGGGCAACAGTTCATGGAGGCAGAAGGCAGCAAAACCCGACAAGAGGATAAGGGGTAGAAGCAAGCCTCTTTTGCTACCTGCCCTCTGGTGTGTGTAGCACTCACACCATCTCTGTGCCCTTCTTTTGCACAGGCCAGAGTTCACAAAGTGAGGACCCTGGCCCCCTACTTAGTCACTTGGTTACACTTCTAAGCTTCTCAAGTTGATACAAGGAACAGCATCCTAAAGTGGTTAGGTCATGTCCTCTACATATTAGGATATAGAACAGCTTAATTACTTAGATTGATCACTTTTGTATTCAGTGACTTACATCTCTGATGTTCAAAAATGCTTGTTTTCCAGTTTGTTTAACTTTGACTTTTCTGAACAGAATGATATATAAACTTTGTATATCTGTGGCTGGAAAGTTAAAGTACACATGGATGCTTTAAATATCCATATAATACTTAAAAACTGTAATGTATACAAGATGGATAAATAGGAACTATAAGGTAAAGGATAGTAGCCATTCGCTAAAGGAACAGGTTCAATATAAAATGCACACATGGTTATACAAGGATCAGAACCGGAAGAGTCCTGGCAGCCATCTCTCAGAGTAGAGACAAGAATCTAAACTGGCCATCTGCACTCTGAAGAGCTGGTCCTCCTTTCACAAGCCTGTTTTTTTTTTTTTTTCCCAAAGAATTAGTACAGGCTGAATTCTCTGGCTCCTCCAGTGTTGAGGACTAGGTTTTACCTGGCAAATCCACTCCACTGTTTCTCTTTCCCTAAGCTTTTCATTTCCTCATCAACAGTAAGCAAAGGAATATCAGGCATTCCCAGCTCATTCACAGTGGATCATCTTTTAATCCATACTCCAGAAAACAAATAGTTTCTTTTTTTTTAACCTTCATGAGCTGCACCATTACATATAGAATTTCTATTTACTAAGCCCATAGCAAAAAAATCAGCCTGATCCATGTTCGTTTCTTGCATGATTATCCTACACCCTTAAAATCCAGTCCCATGCTTGCTCCTCAGACTTTGTGTAAGAATTAAAAAAGAAGTCCTCTGGGTGTATAGTGGACCTTCTCTTGGGTCATGCTGCATACTTCACTTTTAGGAGCTTTCTGAGATTTGAGCCTGGTTACAGGCTTACAGGCAAAAGCAGGCAGTGAGGGTGGCTCTTTAGGACAGTCATTACTGTGATGGTTGGTAATTACATTGGGGACAGTCATTACTGTTTCCATGGACAACACAGCATTAGTTTCCTCAGGTGTAAGAGGAGAGATACCCCACAGAAAGTGGTGTAGGGATGACTCTGCTAGTAGAGCTGGGGAGATCTCTTCCTCCTGGCAAAATAATCCCATCAGAACTTAGAAGTACAATGTCCCTAGCCTTGTTAGGTTCCTCCTAAATATCTCCATTCCAGTTGGCATGATCCTATTCTTTTTTGAGCAGTGCCCTAACTTTCACTTCAGATATCTTTCAAGACAGATTACTAAAATGGCACTATAATTCAGCCAACTGATTATGAGAAGATTCTCCTTCAGGACATCTTGGAAACCTTTAGATTCTTCTTGCATGTCTGGAGCTGAGAATATGAGACTTTTAGTTTTCTTCTTTTCCTTTATTAATTTGTCTTCACACTTATTAAATAGTTCTTGGTTTGTTTATACATGTTGGAGCACATGATTTCCCTTTAGTGGCTTTCCAGAGATGCTGAGAGCAACCAGCCAGCAACATGGTATTTCTTGTTCTCCAGAAATGTTCAAAAGTATTGTATATAGAGTCACTAAATTCCTTGCATCTTGAAAATGGCAAATTAGGATAACTGAATGGGTCTATGTTATGTATTACTTTAAACAGTTCACACCATGAACTAGCTGTATTCTCTATATTACCAAAAAGAGAGACCATGACAATTTTAGGTGTCATGAAATTAGAGAGCCATCTCTAGGAACCACTAAACCAATTAGAGAAATTTATCCTTATAATTCTATTTTCCCAGAACCACTCCTGCTACCAAAATAGATTAGAGTTGTCCAGAAGAATGGATTCAATATTAAATATATGATAATGAAAAGTATTTATGAGACTAGGGCTAGAGGATTGAAAGAGGAAGGGTCCCAGTGGCCTCCTGCCAGCTCAGAGATGGAAGAATCCAAACATGCCATCTGCATGCTATATAGCATGAAGATCTAGAGTAGTCAAGGCACAAGTGCTGGATCTCACTGCAGAGTCACCAGGGCAAGGGTTTCAGAAAGCCAGCTTGGATTGGAAGGATGAAGCATCTGCCCTGGAAACCTGAAGCAACTAGAAACCATCATCTAAAGGTAATGGCAAAGACTCCTTTCTCTCCTTGGTTATTCTATCCAAACTACAAGGCCTATTAGTTAGTGACATCCACATCCTGGGTGGCACTTTTCACACCATTTCTGTGGAGCCAAAGCACTTTAGTTTTAGTTCAACCACCTTCAACAGGTACGCAGGCAGAGGCTCGGGGTGGCTTTGGTTCCGGCAGAACACCTTTCATCCAGGCAGTCCTCACAGGCTGGCCTGTGACCCTGCTCCGGCAGCACAGAGGTGCTGGTGCCTCTCTCAGGGTCCTCTCAGGCTGCGGTTGGTGTTCCTGCAACAGTGACTTCTCAATCAACCCAATGAGAGGATACCAATGTTTTAGAGGAATCAGATCAGGAGAAGCTTCTGGAGAATCACAAATAACTGCATCCCTGTGCAGACCCACCAGCCAGAGGATCTTCTATTTTCATGGCTTGCATTTCCTTTAAGAATTAAGAACAGCAGGAATCTCGAACAGACACACCAGTGACATTTTTCTTTTAATTAAGATTTGCTTGATGGGTAAAGTGTGTTCGAGGTTAGCATTCACATCCATTCCAAAGCTTTATGATTCCTGCTGAGTGTGGGCAATGAGTGCTGTCACATTGAGATACTGAGAGCATCCGCAGAGACTCTAATTATACAGTTTCAGTCTCTCCAAATCAACCACAGTCCAAAACATGAAATGGAAAATCCCAGAAATAACTCATAATTTTAATCTGCACTATTGTGCATAGCATGATAAAATCTGGCGGCATCCTGCTGCACCCTGCCCCTCCCGGCCCCAGATGTGAGCCAGCCCTGTCCAGAGCATCCGCGCTGTGTACGCTACCCACCGTGAGACACTCGGGAGCCGTAAGAAGGTCAGGAAACTGTATCAGTGCGGCAGCATCTGGATCAAGCCTCACTTAGTACACTCACCTAGAGACCCAAAACCTGGAAGTAGGGTCACTGGCAACTTGGATACACCAGAGGGAAGCTGTAAAGCACTTCCTCAACATGAAAAGATGAAAGTTTTTGACAAAATTCATATGCCAAGGACACCAACATCTATAGTAAGAACAAATCTAACCATGAAATTGCAAATGAAAGAGAAACAGGGCTTGTTTTGCTATAACACCTGATTCGTGCTGACTTACAGGACTCAGCACATCCAGTGCCCTCAGGTGTTTACCCAGGCCTAGGACACATTCCTTGGGGATGGGATGGGGAGTGTGGGAGAATGGAGTAGGTAAGGGGATCCTTTACTCAGTTCTAGTTGCCAATATGCTTTTTCCCTCTGAGGAACATGTAAGCTATAGAAGCTACATGCTCTCATGTCTTGTTCTCTGCATGCTCAAGAAGCGATTTTGGTTGAGTATTTAGAAACTTTTTGGTAAAATACAAAAATTTAAAAAAGGAGGGAAGGAGAGAGAGAGAGTGAGAGTTAGAGTGAGCAAGGGAGAGAGAAAGAACTAAAAGGAAAGAACAGGGAAAGGGTGAATCATTCATATGCATGGGATAAAAGGGAAAGGAAGGCTGGATGCTTACTGCTTGCTGCCTTCCATTTGCCACACCATGGACCGTTTCTCCTCTGTGATGCTTGCCTGTCATGCCATCCTTCCTTCAAGCCAGCCAATTGTGGACTGAAACTTGAAGAAACTGTGAGCTGAAATAAACCCTTCTTTAACACCTGGCTATCAGAGATTTTGCCCCAGCAGTGAGAAAAGTAACCAAAAACTTGCCTTAGAGGCATAGCCCTGGAGAGCAGGATTCCACACCATCCCATCCCACTCAGCTGTGCTCCCACCCAGGCGGGTGAAGCACACTATTTCTTGCATCGCTCTTCATCCTATCTTGCCTTGTGTGAAAGGAAGAGTATCCCAGGTTAATTTCATGGTTTTAAAACTCAGCAAAACAGAAGAAAATGAGTTTCTACACAGGCCTAGGCTTCTAGGCCCAACGCGTAGTATTTGCTCTCCTATGTCCCTCCCAAATTCTGCTAGAAGCCTTCTTTCTCTGTGTGTGAGCAGGAGGCATGCCCTGTCCTGACAGCTCTTCCCCAGAGCACAGAGGAGGTAAAGGTTTCTGTTATGTGCACAACATGACGTGCCACAGAGTGTGAGCAGCTTGGTTCTGCATCCCACACACACACATAGTGAGATGCTAAAGGGCCCCACACCATGCAGAAGCAAGTGCCCCATGTTTGAAAATGTTTCCACTCCATGCCTCCAAGCATAAAAGGGAGCCTAATACCTTGTAAGAAGTCTGGCAAGAGTCTCTACAAATTCCAAACCCCCACAGAAGCTGAGCACTCAGTCCCTGGGGGGGCCAGTGCTCCAGTAGGAGTCTGGGCTTCAGACAGCAGGGTGCTCTGGGTTTAAGATGTTTCCACAACCTGGACGACAGGTGTTCTAGCTGAACTGCTTGCTAGAATATAGGTTCATGGGTAGAGAGGATTAAGAAATTGCACAAGCATGGCCATCTCCACCCATTTATAGTTATGTAAAAGAATGTGCTAAACAGCAAACAGTCTTATTTATAAAAAAAAAGCAAGCATAGCTCAGAAATCCTACATACTGGCATGGATCGAAGGTAAGAATTTCTCCAGATGTCAATCTGTAAACAGGCTTCATAAGCGAGTTCCCTGATTAACCACTAGTAAGAGTGAGCTCCATGCCATGAGGGTGCCTTGTGGCCCTGACCACAGTAAGTGCAGACAACTGGCCCTGTAAATGGAGTATCAGCTCCGTGCTGAAAGAATTTGGGGAGAAGCCATTGGGGTCAGTACAGCTTGATATGGCAAGAGGGTGCTGTAAAACAGTTGCTCAGGAACACGCAGCTCTGTCCTGTGAAGGAAATGAGAGCTCTCCTTTGTATTTGCACTGTTTTTCTAACACACTGAGTTCTTAACCTTGGGCACTTGGAAAGATCCACACCCTATAAGAACATAAACATGGAAACTTGGGAGGAAAAGGTTCTCAGTATTTTCTTAAAGTCTCTAATCCCAATGTTTTCACATATGTTAACAAGACCATCAGATCCTCCAAACAGGAATATAAAAGTATGACCCAGTAGTTGTGAGAAGGAAGAAGAGAAAGTGAACGTTTGTTTTTCCTCCTGGCTGATGACCGCCACAGAACAGGAGATCTGCCATCGTTTCACTTGGTCTTTCCTATGCTGCTGTGTTCAGGGTCTTCTAGTTTGAAAAGAAGATAGCTGTGGTTTTCAATTTCCATTTTGTTTCTAACTCCTAAGGAAATCCAGTGTGCAACTGGAAAAAGACATTTTAAGACATTTCCATTTCACTTTCCTAAGTCCTCTTCAGAGACCAGCACACACTGGGAATACACATGCGCAGTGAAACACTGTAGCTGCAGCAGACAGAGGGAGCCAATGGTTCTGTTATCATAATTTCTAAGTCAAAGGAGGTAGGGAGGAAGGGAGGGAAGAAACGCAATGGCAGGAGCACAGCTCCACTGTGCCTCACCTATGTAACAAGACGGCTCCTGCTTCTCACAGCATCGCTCCTGCACTGGTGACTGGAACTCCCCAGTGATCCTGGCAACACTGCTTCAACTTGAGTTTCCTCCCACAGCCTGACTGCAAGCCATAATTGTGACCACATTTCACTATTTTTAATAATAAGAGAGCCTGGGTGGTGATAATGAGGCTGAGAGTCCAGCCAAACTACTGGTTTACAGCAGGTCAAGGGTAAAAGGAAGGACACCAGCCCCTCATGGAAACAGAATGCAGGACTCTTTCACGCCAAGCCTGGGGCCTGGTGACAGCTTTGCATGACAGCCACTAAGCAATGCTGTATTTCACAGAAGGGGTGGAAAACAAGACCTCTGGCTGTGGAAAGGAATAAGGCATGGCACTTGTCATGGGCCATGAGTCTGTGCCCCAGTTTTCCCTCCTATAAAATGCAGAAAATAGAGCCTCTGCTTTCTGAGACATGGGGAGTAAATCAGTTAATGCTTGTAAGGATTTCTCATATGCCTAGCATAGACTAAGCACCCCATTAAATTAACTCTTATTTTTAGTACTTGCCCCAGGTTACACTAGTCATATACAGTTACAGTCAATGACACATTAAATTGCAAACCATGAGGATATGTAGGAGATACTTAACTTTCTAAAAAGTGTTTAGGAAAAGAATAAAATGTCCCTGTTATGTGAGGATGGGCCAGCAGACCATGGTGAGAAGTCTCCAGCCAGACTTGGGGCCAGGAGTAAAACCTACATGAGGCATTAATAGCACTTCGAAAAGAGCACGGATCTACTTTCACAGAAAACCTCTCCTCTGAGATCATGGTAGGAATTTTAAAAGATTCCAGAGATGACGAGGACAGCCAGGGTGCATAATCACATTCACTGCCTCCTATTTACCAGCAGGCCCACTGAGAAATGCAGGCCGGTAAGATAACCCAACACAAATGGATGCAACCCCTTCAGATAAAGGGGTACGACAGTGGTGAATCTCCTTCTCATGGCACCAGATGATGCTTGGCAGAGGAAGACTGCCGAGCCAGAGCTACCAGACAGATTGGCTGGGACAGAGGAGGAGAGCAAGCACTTAAATGCTTCCCTCTAAGGAAGCAAACAGAAATTACTTTTATACAGCTTGCCTTCTCTTGTGACTACTTTATGGGTAGTGGTAAATCCTTCTGGAAAAGGCAGGGATTATTAATGAAGGGTTCCATGGCAAGCACTCACCAGTGCTCTGAGAAGTAACAGCTAACAAAGGATTTATTTACTAGCTCGCACCCCATGTAAGATATATAGGAAACCATTATCCCACATACATAACCCCTTCCATTTTAGCTCCCAGATAATTCTGTTGCCTGTATCATAACTATGCTTTGCACAGGCAAATACACACACAGAACCAAGGAGTTAGATTTTTTTTCTCTCATGCAAAAAGTGGGTGCTTTATGTGTTCTTGTTGACTTCAAAAGAAATTCATGTTGAGGAAATACAATCTAACAAAGACAAGTCATCGATGAAGAATGTTCCTCCGCAGCCTTCTGCACTGTGGTCAGCACATGGCACTGTGATGCATGGATGAGTCAGGCTGGAGACAGAACCCTGGGATTCTGCTTCATTTCTCAAAAACCTTCATAACTTGCTCTTTCTGACTATGTAAAATGAAATCCCTCTCACTAACAGCTTGCTCTTGGAATCCTCCAGCTGCCTCAACAGCAGCCCCTGGAGACAGGTGGCCCAGATTCAACCCCCTTGCACTGCTGTCAGCTTTGTTGCAGGTAGGGAAAGAAATCCTTAAGCTTTGCCTGCCTCAGTTTCCTTGTTTGTGAAATGCAGATAATGATTGCCCTCAGCTCACAGGGAAATTGTGAAGATTAGGTAAGTTAGCTGATGTAAGCCCTTCAAGTAGCAGTGATTCTTAGTAAGTGATACAATGTTATAAATATAATTATCAGCAGCAGCAACTTTGCTTTAGGTGCCAAGTTTTTCTAGCTTTTCCTGCAATTTTCGTGTAGAAGGAGATGGGAATTTGAAGTGAGAAGGGCAATGAATGTTAAGGAGGCAGAAAGTGGCATTCTAGAGCTCCCCTAGAATGAATTGTTAGGTTAACTAATCAAGGAAATTTTTAATTTGATTGTCTGATCTGTCTAACAAAGAAAAAAAAACAACAACAACAAAAACAAAGGGCAATAGAAGATAACACCCTGGTGTGGGGAGAGCAACGACTGGGGCCTGGATGAATAAGACAACAGATGCCAAATCAGGAGTCACTGGCATCTCTTGACCTTACTTTCCCACCAGCATCTTCATTTCCTTGCTGCTCTGGCAGCAAAACCTCTCCAGGGTTCTCTGCACTGGATGTGCTCAATCCCTCTCTTCTTCCCCTGCTCCCCTGCCCTCCACTCCACAGATGCTGCTCAAGGTCACAATGACCTCCATGTTGCTGAGTCTCCCGAACAATTCTCAGCTTCCACTGTGCTCGGCCCATCAGCAGCATTTGGCGTGGTGATCATTCTGCCCTCCTCAAAACTCTGTCTGAGGCCTCATTTCTAGGGTTCCACACTCTGCTCACCGCTTTCTCTCTGTTATGGTCTTTTGCTGGGTCTGCTTTTCCTCAGTACTCAGGCTTTGGTCCTCATCTCTTTTTTAACCTATTCTCTTGGAGACCTCATCCAGTCTTGTGATTCTGAATAGGATTTTCAGGTTGGCTACTTATAATTTTATAACTACAGCCCAGATATGTTTTTTGTTTCTTTTTTCTTATTTTATTTTAAAGGGTGAAAAAACGAAACAAAACAAAAAATATAAGAAAAACAAGAAACAAAGGAAACAAGTAAACAACAATCAAAAAATATCAAAACAGAAACAATTTAGCTTTTCAAAGTAAGATGGTAGGAACTTAACAAAGGTTGTTATTTTGCATAGTTATCTTCAAAAGAGTTACTCAGATTACCAGATATAGGCATGCAAAATTGGTCTAATACTATGTGGGGTCAGCGTTTTTTCCCAAGAACTAATAGAATTAGTAGTACAATCATCATAGCTATCTTAAATGTATATATACAAACTTATACCCCCCCCCAATGTCTTTCTTAAACTCTGGGCTTGCATCGCCAATGACCCACTCAGTGTCTCTGCATCTCAAACTCAACATGTTCCAAGCCCTATTCTTGCTCTTCCACATATACTTGTCCCACCCCAACTGTTCTCCTCTCACTCTATCTTTCCAATCATTAGAGCCACAGCTCTTGGGGCCATTCCGGGCTCCCATCATCCTCTCATACCTCATTTCCATTCACTTAGGAAATTCCATTGCCACTATGTTTAAAAAACACCCAGAACCTGAGCCTCTCCCACCCCTACTACTACTCTAGTGCAGCCCCCCATCCTCTCTTACCCGAATGACTGCTAAATTAGTGGTCTGAGTTACCCCCATCTGGAAAGCTTACTTCTACCTACTGCAACGGTCATTCTCAAAACAGCAGCCAGGGATGCTTTTAAAGGTAAGATCTTGTGCTTCCTCCATTTGAAATGGTCCCATTTCACCCAGAGGAAGCACACTTCTGCCCACAGGCTGTGCAGCCCAACCCCTCTGACCTCATCTCCTACCACCCTGCTGTCACCAGAACATTCCAGACCCACCCCCACCCTGGGGACAGTGTACTGGCCATTCATTCCCTTTACCCAGAGCATTTAGCCCTGTGACCTCTGCATGGATAAACCCCAACCTTCCTCAAAGTCTTTGCTCAAAACTTGAACCTACATCAGTGATGCCTATAACAGTTGGGCCTATGACAGCGACGGTGAACCTTCCGTAGGGTGGGGGTAGAAATAAGAGGCTCTAATAACTGCTTCCAAACTCCAAGTATAAAAAGATAGAATGTAAAAAAACAGAATTAATTTGGGTTTTCATTGTTTCAATGGTATAAACAGTACAACCGCATCATGCATGCCATAGGTTCACCATCCACAGGTTCACGGATCTAGAACTTAAAATCGTAACTGTCTAGTTACATTTTCTTTTTCTATATCACTCATTTTGTTTTTTCGTAAGGGTATTGAACTCATGACCTCATGCAGGTGCTTATGCTGCGGAGCTAAATCCCCAGCACCATATATCACTCACTCTCTATAGCAACACTTAACACTCTACAACATACTGTGTAGTTTATTTACCATGCACATTATCTACCATTTCCCCCTAAGAGTCAGAGCTCTGAAACAGCAGGGATCTATGTGTATTTTGGCTGCTGATGGATCCCAAGCTGGAGAATAGTGCTTGGCACACAATGGGAACATGGTATTTCCTTCTCTTGAATGAATGAATTCAGCCTGAGCGATTATGAGAGAGTGAGAGAAACCCAAATTCATTCTATTTTTTACATTCTGTCTTTTTCCACTTGGAGTTTGGAAAGCAGTTTTTAGAAAACATACTACAGAATCTCTTATTCCCACTTCTCAACCCATCTGGCTGCTCTGTGAGCCAGAAAAGGGTCTCAAAAAGCTCTCAGGGCAGGTTCTCTTTAGTTGATGCACATATTTAAGAATCAAATCTTGCTGTACAACACATGGGACTTTGTGAGATGGAGTAGGTGCAACAGCAAAGTGTCTAGTCTGGAAATGAAATAAGATCCCAGTAGTAGTTTTTGTGGTAGTCAGAGTTAGAGGAGTAACAGAGCACTTGTAAACCTAGTCCTTGATCACAGTTATTTGTTGACCAACGTGCTGGAAAGAAAGGTCCAGAACAAGGTTCCATCTGCCTGCTTGGGAAACTTCTCAAAATGAATGAAAAAAGATCCATCTTTTTTCCACTGGGGCATTAAGTTATGTATGTCTGGAACTGTTTATTTTTCCCAGGCTACTTCACCTCTAAATATGTTTTTGAAAGCAAGCCCAATGGAACATTAGATAAACAACTGGACAATGTTTTTTACACTCTGATAACATAAACACTTAACATTCCTCCCTAACTCTTCATAAGCATAAATCTCTAATTCCAGAGACTGTGAAATATCCACAGTTTAAAACACAGCTTTGAATTACTCACTTTTCCTCCATTTCCATGTTATGCTTTTTGGCGATAAAAAGGCAGGTTTCCTCCAGACCATGGTACTGGGACTCCCTTCAATTGTCAGACAGCTTGGACTAACCCCAGCTCTCCTTCCTTTGAAGACGGACTCTAGCAGCCTGTCCTAGCCCTTCCTCTTCTCTTCTTTGCCACCTCCTATACATCCTGCACTGCCTTTTTCCAAAGCAACTTTTATAGACAAAGAGAGGAAACCTGGAGCTGTCCCTCACAATTAAACTATGAAAATAATTTCAAACAGCCTCAAACCCAAAAGAGATGAATGAAATCATTGGTAAAGCAAGAAATCCCAGGGAAAACATTCTCTGGGTGAATGCAGCAGACACAGAATCAGAGCTCTGTGGGGAAGTAGTTTGGTGGAAACGTCAAGGAGAGAGGGAAGGTGTTTACACTTGATGCTAAAACCCAAGTGAAGAGCACATAATATTTGGAAAGAACAGAGAAAGGAAAGATGTCAGATGAGTTGTTTTTTTTTGTCTGTAGTCAACCCACCTATCTAATGGATATGAACCAATGCCACAGTATTAACCAAAAGACCAAGAAGCAGCACAAAACAGAAACAAACAAAAAGAAGGAAAGACAAGGAAAGAAACAAGAAAGCACCACACACATGTCACTTTCTGGACTCTGCTTAGTGCATTCCTTTAAGCCACATCACTTAAGTAATCAGGAGGGAGTCCCCTGGTGCACCTGAAGGCACCTTCCACTTCCCATAAACCCATGAGGCTTGGCTGAGAAGAACATGGGTCTCCTGTTTTCCATGGTACACCAGCCATGCTGCAGATAACTGCATCATGGAACTTGGGTCTCCTCAAGGTAGTGAAAGTATAAACAAAGGTGAGCAGGGGGAGCTGGCCACCATACCACTCACCTCCTCTCCAGCAGACCTGCTTCAGAGCCTGCACCTCTGGCTGGGCCAGGAACAGATGCAATGTGAATCCCCTCAACCAGTTGTGAATCCCCTCGACAGCACAGGCGGCCACACAAGGGACTCCCCAAGGCAGTGTGAGGACAGAGGGGACAAGTTTTGGCATGTGGAACCTTTCTTCCTCAAGCCCATGTACACATGATGCACCAGGTCAAGACCCAAGTCCCCAGGGTTCCTTGGGAATTGGTTACTGAGCTGAATGAAACTGAAATGAGCAGCCGAAGAACCTAATGGGAAAGAGGCCCTGAAATGGTGGCCATGCAGTCTCAACCTGTGTGCACCAGAGCTACAGACACACACACAGAGTGGTGCATGGCATAGTGACACTGTGGCCACTGGCTGACTGAATATACTATGGCCATCCCCAAGATGACATCACCTGGTAACATCACACCGCATGACTGTGAGGACTGTGAGTGCATTCTCCAATGTTTATACAGTGACAAAATGCCTGACAACACGTTCTCCGAAGACCCTCACTAGACAGCAGCACTGATTTGTGTGTGTGTGTGTGTGTGTCTACATAAAGCTCTGTAGAAGCAGGGTATATAACTATGCAAAGGGAATGACAACCATATTGTTCCTCTACTTAAAATCCTCCAGTAACTCCACTTGGCCTCAGTTTCCACCATCAGGTGTGGCCTTCACTCACCTCTCCAGATCCTTTCCCCTAAGAGCCAGCCCCCTACATCCTAGCCCACAAGTCTGCTTACATTCCTCAACTACCCCGCAGCCCCACACCATGCATCCTGCATGTGCACTCTGCCTGGAATCCCTCTGCCTCCTTCTTAGCCCAAATCCTCCTTCTCTTCCCAAACCCTCAGACCCATCCAGGCTTCCCAGACTGCACTTGACTCAAGTGCTCTGGGTCAACATTTCCCAAGGCAAAATGGTTGCCAGCAGATGGGCAAACAAGAAGAAAATATAATTCATCAGTTTATGTCAAATTCTGTGAGAAAGAAAAGAAAAATAACAGCCCTGTGCTCTGCTTATGGCTCTCTGGGGGGCTCCCTGTGCATGATGTGTAGAAAACAACTTGGAGAAAAGCTATCCTGACAATAACTAAACAGAGGGAAAATGAGAAACAAGAGTGCATTTATCTGCTAAGAAACTGAGAGCAGATCATTATGGTAATTGTGTGGGTTGAAATTTTGTGAGTCTGAGTCAAAAATGAGTTCAATATTGCATCTTATGGTTTTTACTTTCTAAAACTTCCATAAAGATAAAGTAAGACACATAAATGATTTAGGAAAGTTAGGATATCATATAAATCTTAGTGGCTGTCCTCATTCTGGAGTCAGGAAAGGTTTTTGCTATGAAACTCCAAGACAAATCTGGCAGACAATACTTCTACAGGAAAACAAAACCATCATTTCCAGCTGGGCCTCAGGTAAGCGGAGTAGCTGGAGTCTGGTGGGAATCACCATCTCCAATAGCTTCTTTATTGGATGCCTATTTGTCAAGCAGAGATGTAGCTAGAAAGGCCATAAAGTAAGTCTCTGCTTTTACAGGAATAAGTTAGGGTTGAGGTAAAATGGCTTTTTATGTACAAAGAAACAGGTTTAATGTGCCAGGACCATAGTGTTTATAGATATAAATTAAAGATGGGCTATGCAATGCACCTCTACCTTGCCAGCTAAAGGAACTCAATCTATTTTTATTTAATTGTACCAGAAAAACTACTTATCACTTAAATTCCTGTACTGTTATGGTATTTTTCCCCCAAAGTACAAAGTGTCTTGGTCCCAAATGGTCACCTCAGAACTGAAGGAATTGGCGCTCTGTGTCTCTGTCTCTCTGTCTCTGTCTCTCTGTTTCTCTCTCTCAGACACACACTCAGTAAATTCACAGCAGACAAACACTCTCCAAAGGCCATGGCCACTGTCTATTCACACATCCCAGTTCGATGCCTGCAACAATATGATCTGCAGTGCAGGGGGGTTAAACCTCTTTCCTTCCAAGTCACTGAGTCATGGCAATCTTCATGGAAACTGTCAGCATATAAACCTGAAAAGATCCACAGATATTTTAGCATTCCAGTTGAGTGCTTTTCCCTGTACATGTTCTCTGTTTTTTGTCTCTTTTTCCCTGTTTGTGGAAGAAACAAATGAACACCTCCAATCTGCCAGTCTGATCTGCAAAATTCTTCCCACAGTGAAACTGTCTTTAACAGCCTCCTAGGCCCTGTCTGGCTCAGTGCCTTGTGAAGCTCTCTGATGTCTTCGGTGTTTTCTGAGCAGCCAGATGAGGATCTGATGAGAGTCTTGTGAGCAGCCACACTTCAGAAAGCAAACCGAAGTCTCAACTGGGAGCACAAGGAGTAGCAGTCATTTTACCCACAGGAAAGCAATCTTATCTTTTGACTGCTACCGAACCCAATTTCTATCCAGTTCCCATGAACTTACTTCAAAAATGTCTCTGATTATATTGTGTGGTGCTAAATATACATCTTCAAAAACCCAATTTCTTTCACTGTGTCTGCTAGACCATACTCCATGATTTTCTGGATTTTTGTTGGTTCACTGCTTTGTTTTATTGGTTTTTGAGACAGGATTTTCCTAAGTAGTCCAGCCTGGTCTTGGACTCACAGTTCTCCTGCCCCAGCCTCCCAAAAGCTGGAATGACGGGCTTATGCCCCCACATTCAGCTCAGGTAACTTCTCTATTCTCAAGTGATGGTCCAGGGGCTCTGTAAACAACTAATCACATCACCTGAGTGGACTGAGCTGCCTAACTGAAAGCCATGCTGTGTGAAGATGAAGACACTGCAGCCAGACTCTTGGGCTCCAGGTCAGCTGAGGGGTCTTAGGTGAACCAATGGAAGGTTTGCAGGGCCATCTATAAAGTGTAGGAATAACAGTCCCTATCTTGTAGGATTTTTAAATATCATAAGGCTATGCCAGCCATGCAAAGATTGTCCATAAGTATCAGTTGTCGTTTTATTATAAGTACTTTTAAATACAGATGCTAATTAAAACTTTTTGCTGCATTTATGATGTCCCAGTTATGAGCATGTACATGGCAAAGAATATTCTTCTTAAGACTGTGCCAA
>PVLA01016539.1:0-20521 GCA_004027455.1 Hydrochoerus hydrochaeris
GACTCCACTCTCCACAATATTCCATGGTACTTGCCCTTTCTCCTAACTAGATGGCACTGCACAGCATTTCTGGTGAATCTTCATCACAATTGATCCCCTTGGATTGAATCAAATGCTAAGTGATTATTGTCAAATGTCCCTCAATACACTGAAGTGTTTGCTGATGTTTCTCTATTTCTCTGCCTAAACATTTTCTTGCATTCTTACATATTATTTTGTAATATTTCTATTCCTCTGCTTCAAGGAGCTTCTTTTTGTAAATGTTCAATTACTATTTGAAATAAAATTTAGGGAGCTCCAGGACTGCTGGAACCACAAGCTATGTCCTGATTGAGGAATGAATATTCAATGAAATTTTTCCCCACCAACACAATTTTTCTACAGTTAGATGTGTGTATCTTTTCTCTGTACAGAGACCATCTTACCATGTTTCATGCCAAATACATAACCAAAGAATAATTTTTACAAGTGATCAGTATTCTGGCAAATATCTTTTGCTTTTATGAGATAAAGAGATGACATTGGAGCAGTTATTGATCGAGTCTTATAGAAAGTGCTGGCCCCACAGTGTTCCTCAAGAAGCTGCCCATGTGAAGGGTTACAATTAAATACAGAGCGATATTCCTGAGTCACAACACAGTGCCATGGACTGGTTCTAAAGATTACACATTAGGATGTTTTGCGAACAACCTGGTATGAGCAGAGACTCACTGATAACCTGGCCAGCTCCCACAGAGTTTCTTTCTTGTCTGTCTAGAAGGTGCAGATGTTTGTTCCCTCCGGTGCTTGGCCAGATCTTGGGGGCTACGGACTCCCTGCTTCTGCTCATGCCGATAATTGAGAAGCTTCCACTTTTGTTTCAACTGGTACTTAAGTCACCTCACTGGTAGGAGGATTTGGGCATCTCATCTGTAGAGAGAATTCTGTGCCCAGACCCTTTCCAGTCAGTACCCTGAATACCAATTTAAGGGAACACTCAGCACTGGAATTGAAATTTGAGTATGGAACCTCTTCTGACCTGGTGATGTAACTTTTCTGTGTGTTCAAAGCTATATGCTGTTTAAATTATTTTGTGCATATCAAATGACATACTGAAAAAAATAATGGAAATTTCCAACCAATGGCTCAAAAAAATAATATTTCCCTAATCTTTACATTGAACAACTGGCCTAATTGAGTCTAAACAAATGGCAGTATGTTGATATTTAGACATATCATTTATTAACATTTAGATAGATTATATTGCATGTATTATTTTAGAATATTTTATTTGATGACTTACTCTTCATTAATTTTGTCTCAGGAAAGGCCTTCTAACTTGTAAAAGATATTTTTTATACTTAGGAAGAGAAAATATTTTTGAGCAAATATTTTAAAAATGATTTACTAGCATTTATCTTGTTAAAAGTTCTTACATAAATCAAGCATAACCAAAAATCAATATAAGTTTCTCAGTTGCAAAAGTGTACTCATCATTTGCCTTTTTTCTTTTTGCAATGTATCACAATGTGTAATGTGGAAAATACAATTGTGATACATTTATTTTGTATTTTAAAATTGATTTAATATGTCGAGTTGATTTTGTGATAAACGTGTGTATTCAATTTAATTTTTTCACAATAGTTTACTTTTCACAATGAATAACAATTTAATATTTAGTAAATTTTTATACAAATATTGAATAAAAGGGATAGATGATAATCATATCGAGAGAAAAATAGTGAGGAAATATAGGTAGATGTAGACAGACACAAATAGACAGGAAGTTTACTTTTTAGAGCTTTTCCCATTGATTCATCTATAGTTTTCTTTGCTTTTTCCCTAAATTATATACTTTTATGTACTAAAATAGATTACAGATTTTGCAGGTTTCAGAATACTTGTTTAATATTTGTCATTGTTATAAAATTATCTCTTTTAAAGCTTTTGAGCAGTCACTATATTGATAGAAATTTTAAAATATTAACACATATGAAATATGCTTTTAATGCTTTTATCTCTATTAGAATTTCAGGGCTTTATAACATGTCAGTATATTTTTTCTATAATATCTTATGGAATTTTAGATTTTTAAAATGTCTGATTGTAAGTTTTGTTAAGGCTTATGTTATACTATATGTTTTTCTCAAAGACTTTATCAATTTTACTTTGGAAATATTTTTTGTTCTCATTTATTTGTTTTAGTTTGGGACCTGTAACAGAATTTTCTTTTATATTTATGTGAATAATTATAATCCTAATGGAATATTGTTGCCTGCCTGTTTCTTCAATTCTTTTTATTTCCTCTATTAACATGCTGAATATTTATTCTATGGTTTAGAAACTCCAGACCAATCCTAAAAAGTTCTAATGCTAAAAAAGAAATTTGGTTTTGACGTTTTGTATAAAAAGGCTCTTGATATATAGCTTCTTTAAGAAGCTTCCTTCCACAACATTCAAAGGAGGCTTCACCATGTCAATAGTATGTTTACACCTTACTTAACAGAAATATCTCAGGAAAGAAAAAGGTGGAGCAATTGTCTGAGCCATGAATCTGTGGAAGGAGGGTGAACTTGCATTCTTGACCTTCACACAACTTCACTGTGACTCACTGCCATATTCTTTAAGCAAATCTAAGTTTTGATGTGAAAGAACTTCAGGTTTATCTTTAATTTTATCATTAGTTATCAAATAAAATAATATATCTATTCACAGATTCAATGTGATATGCTTTTTTCACATGAATGAGGGGGAGAGAAATTTTTCTTATATTTCATCACATGAATGAGGGGGAGAGAAATTTTATTTTGACTACATTTAAATAAAATTAAAGGAATATATCTTTCCTAAAATAAAGCATTTAAACAAAAAGGATGCTTATTAGTATAGACCCCCATATATGCCTCAATAAATATAGTATTTTCCTCCTTGCAAACTGTGAAGATATTTTGAAATATCACATTGCCTAATGACCTACATAGTGTGATTATGTACACAAATATTGTTCTCAATATATATTCCAAAGTTATTTTAACCTTATAAGAAATATAGCAGAATGATCATGCAACTTTTCTGGGAATCACGAAGTTCCACCATGAGAAATTCACTCCCATAATTCATCTAACTCCAATTGGCTTATAAAATATCAGTTTTCTAATATCATCCTACTTATACTTAAGTTCTAATTATGAGAGTGTGAGGAAAGAACTCAAGCATTTAGATCATAAACAGTACCAAACTGGATTCAGAAACAATCATTGATTGAGTCTTTTCCCTAAGGGCCTCTGTGCTTTCCATGCAGGTTGACACTAAGCAACTACCAGAGCTACCTGGCCTTCACTTTTGCCATAGAAGAGATCAACAGGAATCCTCACCTTTTACCCAACATTTCTCTGGGCTATGAGTTCCATAATTTGATTTATAGTCATTGGAGAGTACTAGAGAATTCCTTCATTTTGCTCACAGGACAACATGAGGTCCCTAATTATATGTGTAGGCGAGAAAGCAAGTGTGCAGCAGCACTGACAGAAATATCATGGGGAAACTCAGCTCAGATGGAACCACTGATGGAGCTCTACAGATTTCCACAGGTGAGTGTTGTTGGTACAGGAAATAATGGAAACATATACATGATGCTTCAGCTACCAGGAGCATGAAGGATTAATGAGACCAGGATAATTATCTTTCAAATGGTATAATGCATCACAGTACACACATAGACTTTATGGATCACACAAGATGTCTCCTCTTTTTGTTTTATTGGGTCAAACAGGAAGGAAAGAAGAAAAGAATAGGTTTCTAGGATGTCTCAGTAATTCATTCATTTTTAAACAATCTCCTGAAGGAGATGCTTAGAAAGATGGAAAGAACATATTTCTCCACCTACAACTTATAGATGTTTTTCAGTACACTTCAAGGTTACTGTTTTCCACCATGACTTAACTGCATTACCCATTTTTTTTCCCTTTCAGGTTACCTTTGGCTCATTTGATTCTACATTGACTGACAGGGCCCAGAATCCTTTTCTCTATCAGGTGGCTCCAAAGGACACATATTTGGCCCTTGCTATGGTGACCACAATGCTTCATTTCCACTGGACCTGGGTGGGCCTGCTCATTACAGAAGGCCATAAAGGTCTTCAGTTTCTCTCAGATGTTAGAGCTGAGATGGACAGGAACAGAGTTTGTGTAGCATTTGTAAAAATGCTGTCAAGTTCATCTGTGTCATATCTCTCAGTCATACAAAAACATAACATGCTGATCACAGATATACCATCAGTCAATGTGGTGGTTATCTACTATAATAGTGATAGTCCAAATGATGTAAGCTACAACATAGTGCAAAACTTTGTGTCATGGAAAGTCTGGATGACAAATTCACGATGGCAAGCTGAGCTGGATGGGAGAAACTTCATACTTGACCCATTCCATGGGATTCTTGTTTTTTCACACCACCATGAAGAGATTTCAGGTTTCAAAAATTATGTCCAAGAAGTTACTCCTTTCAAATACCCAGAAGACACTTATCTCTTTATGTATTGGTCCAAGAATTTCCATTGTTCCTTCTCTGAGTCTGAGTGTACATTGGAGAACTGTACACCTAATGCCTCTCTAGCTTGGTTGCCTCTGAATCGTTTTGACACAGCCATGAGTGATAGGAGCTTCAATATATACAATGGTGTGTATGCTGTGGCCCATGCTCTCCATGCAATGCTTTTCAAAGAAGTACAAAGGCAACCAATGAGAAATAGACAAATGATGATGCTTTCCCCATGGCAGGTAATGTGCCTTCTCTTGGATGACATGTAATGTTGTCAAGGTACCTTGCTCCAGTTATTCCATGTGTTTCACCCAAGAATATGAAAACAATTTCTACAAAATACAGTACATTGTGTACTATACACATTGTTATTATACATATTCTTGAGCTGAGTTGAAAGGATTCTCAATCAAGAATCCTTTGGCAAAGCACAGAAAACAGGAAGCTAACTCATTGCTTCTGCATTTAAGACATCAATGAATGACCAATGTAAACATGCTCAATGATTTTCCTAAAGGACAACTTGGAAACCTCTAGTCAGTTACTAAAAAATTGCATTAAATCTGTCAGTTCACAGAATTAAGTTTCATTTAATTCTGCAACTCTTCAGTTATTTCCCAACTCATTTTTTGTTAGATGCTATAGGAATAGTCAGATAGAAAGGTAGACAAAGTGGGTTTGGAAGTTTTGACTCCACAGTTAATGTTTCTCTTTAACTCAACTGCACTATTTATTTAAATGGCTTGTATACCAATTTTTTCTGAAGTTGATTGATATTTTCCAAAAATGGAGACATTTTAGTTCTTAGACATTTATATGCTCCAATTTAACAGATATCCCTGTTAAAGTTGCTTTATTCAAATGGAATTAATGACACTTAGGAACTTTCCCACATCCATGCTTTCTGTCTTTATTCTTGATCCCTGTTCACACAGGATGATGTGTTTCTTTTAGTTGCATCCTTTTCTGAAGAACATCCAATTTAACAATCCTGCTGGAGACATAATAAATTTGAATGACAGAAGGAAACAGGATTCAGAGTATGACATTCTCAATTTTTGGAATTTTCCTGAAAGCCTTAGACTTTTGGTTAAAGTAGGAACATTTTCTTCACATGGTCCGCATGGCCAAAAAGTGAGTTTATCTGAGGCTATGATAGAGTGGACCACAGGACATACAGAGGTATGTGGTCCCTAATCATTTTGCACCTACTTAACTTCCCATAAATTAATACTGTCATAAGTTTTGTGCTGCAAACTTTGCTGATGCAATGGGACATGTGGAAATTGAATACATTTTCAATTTAAAAAATTGTTTATAAGTTTTCCAATGAGTGGTAAAGAAATACATTTACTTAATTATATTCTTGTAAAAGTATGTTTCATGCTGTGAAATCAATTGGGCATACAGTTAAATAGTTTTGTTTATATATGTATGCACATTGAATGTATCCCTGTAGCTCTGAGGAAGTAAGTAAAAGTCTAAGGAGTTACCACTATATTTTTTCCTTAGACTCCCCGCTCAGTGTGCAGTGAGAGTTGCAATCCTGGATTTAGAAAAAGCCCTCAGGAGGGAAAGGCTGCCTGTTGTTTTGATTGCACCCCTTGTGCAGACAATGAGATCACCAATGACACAGGTAGGAGCATGTCCTCTGGATAGATTCTCTTCTATTTTATATTCAATCCATCCATCCATGCAATGGAGAAAATCTTGGAGATGACACAGGTCATAAAATTCTTACTTTACTTGTCAATGTATTTGTTTTACTGACTGCTATTGCCTGGTTTGAAAAACATTTTAGCCTTTGAAATGCACTGTAATTCATTTTACTTTTATTCTATTCTTATTAGTCTTTTGTGTTAAGTGTTTTGTTTTCATCTATAGGAATTAAAACAAAACATGCTCTGTCAATAACCTATGTCCTTGGCTATTTTTATTTCTTATTATGTGACAGAATATAACCAACTTTTATGAGATAACCTCAAAAATTCAATACACCTGTTTTAGCTCACCGAATCTCTGGAATGACACTTATGACACCACCACCACATCTACCTACATTGATTTTTAAAATTTTAAAAAAATTTACTTTAAAGAGAATAAAACAAAAAGGACAGAACAAAGCAAATCAGAAGAGAGCAATGTAAGCAACACAGCACTTCACAACAAGACAGCCAGATATCAGGCATACTTCATACTCCAGTGACTGATGCTACTCGTCACACAAACCAGGTGTATAGAAATACTGGGTTTGACTGGAGATAGGGGAATGTCTTTAATGTACACTGTGTGCACAACACAGCATAATCTATCTTCTAGGATTTAGTGCTCATTTTCTTAGAATGCATAGGTGAGTGGACAGACAGACTATGGCATAAAATAGAGTCTGTGTCACAGAAATGCAAGGATAATAAGCACACAGAACAAGGGACATAGCAAGTGATAATATCTAAAATGACATAGGCATTTTTACACAGGTGACAACATTAGTGTTACATCAGAATAAAAAGAGGAGGCATAAATCATTTTAGGATTACACAAAGTGGCTACAATGGCATATTCACCATTCATGAAATATTCAATTATCCTAAAGGATCACACCATGTTATTAAAACACAGATATAGTGAGGATGAGGATTGAAACATACTTATAACATTCATAGAAATCTAATAGTGAAGTCTGTTGTATAAAATAAATACCACTTTGGAAATATTTAACTTTCTTAGAATCATGATGTGGTGAAATCATCTTTCTACTGAGCATTTTCTAATTTGATTTTACGGCTAATACAAGTTTTGATTTCCAAATATATTTACTATGATTTCAAATATTCTCTGAAATACATCAAGACATATAAAGTATCAGAATATGAGACTTTTTAAAAAAAGTTGTATGTGTACATGTAATTAAAAAAGCAACGAATAATACAAGTTAATACATGGTTCAAGTACATGTGATTCATTATAGTATATCATGTGTAGAATAGATCAGATAACAAATTAACATCATTCACAACTGAAAATCCTGTGGCTTGAAGCTAAATTTCCACCAAGGTAAATATCCATTCTATATTACATATATAATGCCACTATTCTGTATTTAAATTAAAAAAACTGAAGTGCATTTGAAATATTCATCACACAGCAGAAAAAAGGAGAGAAAACTGAACAAAAAGATAATGAATGGTGGGATACAATCTGAAAGGAATATTTAAAAAATAAGACAGAAAATAAACAGAATGAAATGTGATTCTTGCAACAAAAAGTGACAACTCAGTGCAGTTTATTAAGAAGAAAGAAAAACAGTAAAAACTAGGAGACTATCATGACAAAAATATATCCACTAGCTCAGAGAGAAATTAAACACAACTAAATGTGATTCTGGTAACAAAAAAGTGACAACTCTTCATAAAATTGATCAAAGTGTAAGACATAAATTGAAATCTAGCATGATATCATGAAAGAAATTTGTCCATTAGTACAGTTATATAGAAAAAAAGTTCATATAAAAATGTAAATAACTTCACATAAATCTATGACTTTAAATCTATTAAATCACAGGAAAAATTACAAAAGCAGTTCTCAGAATAAAATAAAAATCCTCATAATACTAATATATCTATAGTACCATGCCTATTAACAGATGGGAGCTCAAAGTGTAATATTTAACTGCAAATTTTGGTTTATTAATAATACTAGCAGTCAAATGTATGAGCATTCAAAACCATATTAATATGGATCTTATTGTTTCAGAGAAAAGGAAAAGGTTAAAATCAATTCATTTTACATGAGGAACTGAATTGTTTTACTCATAGCTGGAAATTCACTTAGAAGACAAAAAATTCACAGTCCACTTTTCTTTTTAAACATAATTCACATGTCTTACTCCAAATTGAGGTATATTTTCTGGGGTAGTATGCTATGAGCAAACTCATTTTATAAAACATAATTAAATGCACTAGCTCCTGGGAAAATAGAAACAATGTTAATAAGTGGAGACAATACAATAAATTTTACACTGCTGTGATTTACAAACAAGAACATCGCTTACCAAGTGAAACATAGGAGAAAAGTTTCTAAATGTCCTGCAAAATTGTATTTATGTTATCCTATAGCACATTTTGTAGTCTGTGGTCCATTTTGAAAGCAAGCATCAGATAAGAACTTTTTGTATCATACTTCTGTGGGACAGTTACTCCACAGCATGTTCAATGCAATGAGGAAAACAGGCACACAAAAATTACATTAGAATATGAAAAACATGAATGATAGAATTTTCCAGTGATATTAGTTTTTAAGTATAAAATCCATATAACTGAATACAGTTATATTACATTTCCTAGTTATGGAATCCAATACTATTACCAAAAAAATGACCATATTACTAAGTTTACAATGGATCATTGAACAGAAAGTTTGGCACTGTCAGTGTTTGAGTGTCTATTCACTTTTTATGCTTCAATTCTGTAACTTGAATAACTATTTCTAAGATGACAATAGGTAATTTATGAACTAGTGATTTCTTAGTGTTAATATTTTTTTGAAATTCTGTGTTATTTCTACCCTATTTTCTTTTTTATTTTTTTCTTTAAACAGAAAATTAAAACCTGTTTCCACACATTAGTCATAAGGTTTTCATATGTAAATTTTGAAAACTGATTTTGCAACAGTGAAAAATCATTAAATATGTAGTGATATGATCTATACCTGTTTTGAATGACAACAGAATCAAACTGTTGAAATACCCCTTTGACAATAAAAATTAAACAAGTGTTTGCAGAAAGCAAGTTCCTAGATGGAGAGGCTCAATAGTCAAACTACTTGATATTCAACATGTTTTTCCATATTTATCACCCTTGTACTTAGCAAATTATGTGGACTTCTAGGTATCAGATTTTACATTGACTATCTAAGGAATCACGTAAAGATTTGATTTATATTAAATAAATGACATAAGTGAAGGAAGTAGTAAAGGTAGAGCCTTTATTACTGTGTAACAATAGAATGTTTTTATGGACACATCAGGTTTAAAATGATATTACACATCAAATAGTATTATTTAGGAGTTATTCTTGGTACAAATCTCTTTTATTTTGTGTCTATAAAGAGATGGAAAGTGAAGTGTGGTAATACAGTGTTCTGAGAGGCTAAGGAAAGAGGATTTTAAGTTAGAAAACAGCCTTGATGACATAACAACTGAAGGATATTCTTAATCAAAATAACATTTAAGAAGATTTGGAATATGTCTAAAGGCAAAGTTTCTGAGTTGAATCCCACATTCTGAAGGGAAACAAAAGAGAAAACATAAAAAATTTAAAAAGTGAAAATTTACTTGAATTTCAGTGAGTTTCTTGGGATGTGTCTGTGACAATAAAAGAAATTTCAAACCTATGCAAGTAACAATTTTAATTTTTTCTAGACATGGAGCTGTGTGTGAAGTGTCTGGTTCATCAATATGCAAACACTCAGAGAAACCATTGCCTACAAAGAACTGTGACCTTTCTGGCTTATGAAGACCTTTTGGGGAAAGTTCTGGCTGGCACTGCCCTGAGTCTCACTCTTCTCACAGCTCTGGTTGTACAGCTCTTTGTGAAGCACCGAGACACCCCCATTGTCAAGGCCAACAACCGGGCTCTCAGCTACACCCTGCTCATCTCCCTCACCTTCTGTTTCCTCTGCTCCTTGCTCTTCATTGGCCGTCCCAACTCAGCCTCCTGCATCCTCCAGCAGACCACATTTGCAGTTGTCTTCACTGTGGCTGTTTCCACTGTGTTGGCCAAAACCATCACTGTGGTGCTGGCCTTTAAGGTCACTTCTCCAGGCAGAAGGATGAGGCAGTTGCTGGTATCAGGGGCACCAAACTCCATCATCCCCATCTGCTCCCTGGTCCAATTCACTCTCTGTGGAGTCTGGATGGGGACAAATCCACCCTACATTGACACAGATGCACACTCTGAGCATGGCCACATCATCATTATATGCAACAAGGGCTCCCTCACTGCCTTCTACTGTGTGCTGGGATACCTGGGCTCCCTGGCTCTACTCAGCTTCACCATGGCTTTCCTAGCCAGGAATTTGCCTGACACATTCAATGAAGCCAAGTTCCTGACATTCAGCATGCTGGTGTTCTGCAGTGTGTGGGTCACCTTCCTCCCTGTGTACCACAGCACCAAGGGAAAGGTGATGGTGGCCATGGAGGTCTTCTCCATCTTGGCCTCTGGTGCAGGGCTGCTGGGATGCATCTTTGTTCCTAAGTGCTACATTATTTTGTTAAAGCAAGAGAGAAATTCTCTTACTGGGATAAGGGACAAAATTCATTACTTCAGAAAGGAACTTTCTAATCATTAAATACAGTTGTCTACTAAAATAAACAGTGGGCCTGAAGCCAAGGCTGAATCACATTTAAAGTCAGATACTATATTCTCCTATAGAACTTATATCCTTACTAGATGATACAACTTTTGTTATCAAATAGCATAATGATCAGTAGAAACTTAGTCTTCATCTCTTTAAAATGAATTTTATTCTGGATATATTTTTTTGCTATTTAAGGCAGAATTCATTCTATTATTTTTATGATTGAGTTATCCACATTTTTCTTCTCTTCTCTTCAGCTTTCTCAGAATTTTCTCTAATTTTAAAAAGATAATAACTTTTTTCCTTTATGTCATTGGGTTTATGAATCTTTTAATATAGTTTATTGCTTTTTTCTTTGAAGGAATAGCTTATCTTCAATATGCTGATTTTACTATCTTTTGGTAGTTATGTATATACTTTTATTTCCCCTTTGCAACTGATTACATTACTTTTTAGTATTCTGTGTAACAGATTGTATAATTGGCTGGTCAAATGGAAGTATAAATAGCGTTGATTATATAATGCCAATGTAATCAATTTATAGGATATTTTGTGAAATATATCCTTACTAGATGATACAACTTTTGGCCTCTGGTGCAGGGCTGCTGGGATGCATTTTTGTTGGATTCCTTTTTACATTATAGGGCTGCTTAGGAACATGTAGACATGCAGTAGATTGTTGTCCAATCCCATATTTTTATTTCCTTTTATTCTTTATAGTCATCCTTTATTGACATCAATATATGTGTATAATGTATATTTTTGTTATGTTACATATAGTTTATACAATAAGCTTTCTTGTCATGTTTCTATCAAGGTATTCTAAATGGGTTTTAGATAATGTGATAGGTAATTGTTTACCTACCATATGCTCATTAGTATCTATGTATACATATATGAATATTTACCTGGACATGGTGGTGAACACAAGCATCTCATCACTTTGGGACAGAGAGGCTAGAGATCACAAGTTTGGCTCAAGCAGGGGTACTTTGAGACAACAATTTGTCTGAAAAACAACTTTAAATAATTTGGTAGGTGTAGCTCCCTGTGTGTGAGCATCCCATTTTTGGCTTCTGAGTCATTATTTTTTCTTTAAATTTTTAAACTTAAGTGTTCCATTAATTATGCTGACTACTTAACTCTGAATAAAACTATATTTCATCACAGAGCGAGTGCAAATCTATTTGAATTTAATGTTTGCATCTATTTTATTTTTTTATTTAAAGAGAAAAAAACAGAAAAATAAAGCAATAATAAAAAATTCCAAAAAATGAAATAAATTAAAATAAACATTAAGAAATTACTAGTTGACAAATTACATACTGTCATCTTAGAAACAGTTGTTCAAGTTACAGGATTAAAGCACACAAAGTGGGCATTCAAACCATGAGATTGCAAGCAGTTCTGCTCAATGATCCAATGAAAACTTAGTAATGTGGTTATCAATCCTACACACTTAAGATTACATGCAGTTATATTATTAAAACACTCTCTTTTCCTTTCTTTTTTATAGTAGAAATTACACATTTTGGGTTTTATTACTCCTATATTACTCATTAATTTTTTAGTTGATAAATTACATACTCTCATCTTAGAAATAGTAGTTCAAGTTACAGAATTAAAGCACACAAAGTAGAAATTCAAACCATGAGACTGAAAACAGTTCTGTTCAATGATCCAACAAAAATGCAGTAATATCACTATCAATCCTACACACTGAAACATACATGCAGCTATATCCTTTAGAGCACTTTCTTTTCTTCTCTTTTTTACAATAGAAATTACATATTTTGGGTTTTATTACTCCTACATTTCTTATTCCTTTTTACATTATAGACACATGTGATATTTATAAATATGATTCTTATTTCACTTATGAGAATAGGCTCAAGTTGCCTCCATTTACTGATAAAGGCCTCAAGATCATCCTTTTTTATAACTGAGTAATACTACATTGTATAAAAACATCATATCTTTTTCATCCACTCGGCAGTTGGTTGGGCACTTTGCTTGTTTCCAAAATTTAGCTATTATAAATTGTGCTGCTATGAGCATGGATGAACATATATCACTGTGATATGACCTTTTCAGGTTTTTTGTGAAAATATTCAGGAGGGGAAAAGCTGGGTGAATGGAACTTCCAATAGTAGTCTTCTGAGAAATCTCCATACTGACTTCCATAGTAGCTGGGTAAGGCTGCACTCCCACCAACAGTGGAGCAGTGTTTCTTTTTCACAGCAGCCTCGCCAACATTTGTAATCAGTTGTTTTCTTTATGGCAGCTATTCTTTCTGGAGTCAGATGAAATATCAATGCTGTTTTAATTTGTATTTCTCAAATTGATTAATGATGCTGATCATTCAAGCATATATTTATTTCTCATTTGTATATCTTAATCTGAGAACTGTGTGTTCATCTCAGATGCCCATTTTTGGAGAGGGTCTTTGAATTTTGGGGGCTTGATGTTTTGCAATTCTTTATATGTTCTGGATATATGTCCTTTGTCTGAGGTGTTACTGGCAAAAATTCTTTCCCATTCAATGGGTTTTCTTTTTACTCTTTTGATGATTTCTTTTGAAATGCAGAAACCTTTCAATAATATGAGATCCCAGTTGTTGATTCTTTGAAGTATTTACAATGCAATTTGCCTTTTGTTCATGAAATCTCTGCCTACTCCTATGTCTTCAAGGATTTTACCTATCTTGGTTTCCAATGGATTTAATGTTCATGCTTTGATATTTAGGTCCCTGATCAAAGTAGACTTTAGTTGTATGCATGGTGATAGGCTCTGGTCTAGTTTCAGTCTTCAGCATGTGGAGACCCAATTTTTTCAGCACCATTTATTATAGAGGCTATCCTTCCAGTGAACATGTTTAGCCCCTTTGTCAAATATCATGTGGCTCAGTGTCTTTGTAGTTGTGCTTGTATCTTCTAATCTGTTCCGTTGATCCTCAGGTCTATTCCTTTGCTAGTACCAGGCTGATTTTATCACTGTGGCTCTGTGGTATAGTTTCAGGTCAGGAATTGAGATGCCTCCTGTCTTGTGTTTGTCTTTGCTATTCTAGGTTTCTTCTGTTTCCAAATGAATTTTAGGAGTGCTTTCACTAGATCTCTGAGGTATGCTAATGATATTTTGATTGGGAATGTGTTAAATCTGTATAACAGTTTTGGGAGTATGGCCAGTTTCCCAATGTTGTTTCTTCCTAGCCAAGAGCAAGGAATATTCTTCCATTTTCTAATATCCTCTTTGATCTCCTTTTTAAAGTGTAGTATACTTTTCATCATATAGGGATTTTACATTCTTAGGTATGTTGATTCTTAAGTATTTCATTTTTAAAGATGTTATTGTGTAAGGTGATATTTTCATAATTTCACTCTCAGTGAGATTTTTATTTGTGTACAGGAATGCTATTGATTTTTGAGCACCGACTTTGTATCCAGGTACCCTGATTACTTCTAATAGTCTTTTAATGAAGTTTTTTGGGTCTTCTATCTAGAATATCATGTCATCTGCAAATAGTGATAATTTAACTCCTTCTTTCCTATCTTTAATCCTTTTACTTCTCTCTCTTGTCTGATTGCCCTGGCTAGTGTTTCCAGAACTGCATTGAATAGGAGTGGTGATAGTGGACATACTTGTCTTGTTCCTGATTTTAAAGTGAAAGTTTTCAGTTTTTGTCAATTTAGTATAATGTTGGCTGTTGGTTTGTCATAGATGGCCTTTATAAGATTGAGGTAGACACCATGTATTCTGAGTTTCTGAAGGGGTTTTATTATGAAAATGTGTTAAACTTTATCAAAAGATTTTTCTGCATCTATTAAGATGGCCAAGTGGTTTTGTTTTTGGCTTTGTTGATGTGATGTATTACATTTATTAATTTGCATATTTTAAACCATCCCTGCATTCCTGAAATGAACCCCACTTGGTCATGATGTATAATCTTCTTGATGATTTGCTGCATTCTATTTGCCAGTATTTTATTGAGAATCTTTGCATCAATGTTCATTAGTGAGATTGGCCGATAGTTCTCCTTTTTGCTTGGGTCTTTCTCTGGTTTTGGTATGAGAGTGATACTTTTCTTCAGGCATGATTTAGGGAGGACTGCTTCCTTTTCAATTTCTTTGAAGATTTTAAAGAGTACTGGCATCAAATCTTCTCTAAATTACTTGTAGAATTCAGCCATGAATCCATCAAGACCTGGGCTTTTCTTTGTTGGTAAGGTTTTAATTACATTTTCAATTTCAATAGCTGATATTGGGTTATTAAAATTTGCTATATTTTCTTGGTTGAGCTTTGGCAGTTCATATGTTTCTCAAAATCTTTCCATTTCCTCTGTGTTTTCCACTCTATGTTAGTAGAGATTTTTCAAAGTAGATATTCATGATCTTTGAATTTCCATGGGTTCTGCAGTAATTTCCCCTTTTTACAGCTTATTGCCTGAATTTTGGTCCTTTACTTTCTTTTTCTTTATGAGGTTAGCTAGAGGTTTGTAGATTTTGTTTATTCTCTCAAAAACCCAGCTTTTTGATTCATTAATTCTTCTTCTTATTATTATTTTTAGTTTCAACTGCATTTATTTCTGCTCTGATCTTTACAATTTCCTCTCTTCCATGAGCTTTAGGTTTAACTTGCTCTTATTTTTCTAGAAGCTTGAAATGAAGCATTATGTTGTTTATTTGTGCTTATTCTGTTTTCTTTATATGACTATGTGTTGCTATATATTTCCCTCTTAGGTCTTTTTTCATTGTATCCTACAGGTTACAGTATGTTGTTTCCACATTTTCATTGAATTGTAGGTATTGTTTTATTTCTTCTTTAATTTTATCTGTAGCCCACTGGTTGTTTAAAAGGTTATTATTTAATTTCCATGTATTTATGCAAGTTTTGCAGGTTTTTGGCCATTAACTTCCAAATTCAGTGCACTATGTTCAGATAGTATGCATGGGATAATTTCAATATGCTTGCAGTTATTTAAGAATGTTTTATGGGATAATACATGGTCTATTTTGGAGAATTTCCCATGCACAGCTGAGAAGAAAGTGTATTCTATTGTGGTTGGGTGGAACACTCTCTAAACATCTAATAAGTCCATTTGCTCACATGTTTGATTCAGTTCTATTATTTCTTTGCTGAATTTTGTCTAGTAGATCTATTTGTTTATGACAATGGGCTGTTAAGGTCCACTGTTATAATTTTGTTCTTATGTATTTGGTTTTTGATGTCCGTTAGTACCTGTCTTATATTGTTGGATGCTCCTGCATTTGGTGCATATATATTTATAATTGTTACTACTTCCTCTTGAGTTTTTCCACTAATGAGTATGTGGTGACCTTCTTTATCTCATTTAATCATTTTAGCTTTGAAGTTCATGTTGTCTGCAAATAGAACAGTTACCTCTGCTTTTTTGGGGTGGGGTTCCAGTTGCATGGAATACAGTTTTCATCCAGTGACTTAATCTATGTGTTTCTTGTATACAGCATATTGTTTGATCCTGTTTCTTGATCCATTCTGTCAGCCTATGTTTTTTGATAGCTGAATTGAGGCCATTTACAATTATGGATATCACTGATATGTACGGGCTCGACTTTGCCATGCTATGTTCCGGTTGTTTGCTTTCTGCTTTTCTCCCTTGTTTAATTGCTTGTCCTACCTGATGATTTGTTTCTGTTATTGTTCTTTGGGTTATGGTTATTTTTATTTGTCTAGTATGTCTTTCAATACTCTTTCTAGGGTTTCTTGGTGGACGTGAATTTCTTCAGTTGTTCGTTTTCAAAGAAGTATCTTGTTTCTCCATTAAATTTTTGTTAAACTTTTGCTGGGTACATCAGTCTGGGTTGAAAGTTGTTTTATTTCAGGGCTTTAAATACCTAAATCCAGACTCATCTTGACTTAAAGATTTGTGCTGAAAATTCTGTGGTGATTCTAATGGGCTTTCCTTAATAGGTGAATTGTGTCTTTTCTCTAACAGCTTTTAGTATTCTGTTTTAATGCTATATGCCTGAGACCTTAATTATTATATGTCTGGGTTTAGATTTATGTTGATTGGGACTGTTTGACATCCTATATGCCTCAATTATCTGTATATCAGATTTTCTTCTATGACTTCTGTGAATATTTTGGCTATGTCACTTTCATTGACACCTGCCTTTTCACTGATGCATATTAACCTTATATTTTTCCCTTAGGAAACATCTTGAAGCTGTTGGATTGTCACTTCATGCTGCTTTATTATTTTTAAAAGTTCTATCCTTTCATGATCATTAATTGTGATCCTGTCCTCGAGGTCCGAAATCCTATCCTCAACTTCACTGAAACTGTTTTGCACAGTTTGAATAGAATTTTTTGTTTCTTGGATGTCTCTTTGAGTTTGTTTCATGAATTCTGCATATGTTCTATATCGTTCATTCAAACTTTCAATCAGTTTCCTATGCTCCTGTAATTTTAACTCTATTTCTTTTTTTGGTGCACTCAGCAACTAGTTTACTAAGGTTGTTATTTCTATATTTACATGAGAGAGTCCTTCTAATTTGATTTCCTCTATAGGCTCATGGAGTTTTTTTTTATTTCACTCAATATCTTTTCAGAGGTTTCTGGTGTGTTACTTTTGAAGTCCTCTATTTCAGTGTCTCCTGCACTTGTAGATGGAGTTGTAGATGCTTGAGATTGCATTTTGCTTTTTCCTTTTGCCATTTTCCTCTTTTGAATTAACATTTGGTCCTTCAATCCCATTAGTGCCAATTGTTTGTAGTATGTATCTTGGGATCTTAATCTAAGCTTGATAGTTTTCCAATTGCTGGATTCCACAATGAATAGATGGGCCAGTCACCTGACTTCCCACTGCTGGGCCTGTTTGGTGAGTTCTATATTCTTCCTGGGCTATGAAGCCTAGTAGTATTGATGTAGGTCAACTTTTAGTTCCTGCTATTACTTTATCTTCAGGTTATTCAAGGTCAGCAAATCTCCTTGTCTATAGTATTTGTGTTGGCTGATTCCCTTTTGTTTCCCTTTTGTGTGCTTGTGTGATTATAAACCCTTTTGGTTTTCTCCAAGTTGGGGGAGTCTTTATTGGCACACTCCTCACTCTAGTTGATGTTTTCTTTGTGCAGGAAGGAGTCATCCCTACTCTTGTCAGGTTCACTAAGATCTTACAGTTAATTGGAGGGAGCTTTACTACTGGCCATATTTACCCAATGTACACCTCTATTTTAGGGGCATACTCACCACACTGACTGGAGCATACCAAGATCTTCGATTTGGGTGAGACTTTCACTGAGTCTCTCCTCAAGCTAGCATGGTTAATCTGCTGTAGTCCTAGGTTCTGGGAGAAAGGATAGGAGCTCTGGCTGGAGTTCCCTGGGCCTGAAAGTTCATCTACAGAGAAGGTGAGGCCACAAGTGAGGTCAGAGTCTAAGCCAGCCTGGGCACCTCTGGCTGGCAGTACCAGTGCCTCAATGAGATCTCTGCAGAGAAGGCAGGGTTGCAGGGGAGGCCCACATATGAGTCAGTCCTGTGTGCCTCTGGCTGTAGTTTCTACTGCTGCAAGGTTGTCTCTCTGGAGTAGAGTCCCAGGAGAGGCTGATGTCTAAGCTGGCCTGGGCACCTCTGGATGGAGTTCCTGCTGCCACAAGGTGGTCTCTGTGGAGAAGGTGTGGTCCAAGAAGAGGCTGGCATCTCACCATCTATTTTAAAATGAGACAATATTTCTCTTTGCATTGGATTTTTTGGTATTCTCATTTAACAAAAATGGTTCCATAAATTAGTGGAATGAAAAAGTGGTTACAAGGATGGGTGGATGGAAGCAGGAATTGTGAATGGAAAAGAGTTTTAAATGCACAATGGGATCAGTAGTGCTCATGGATACATCAATGGGATTGAAGAATGAAGGGCAATGAGGGAATAAACGTAGAATCAAATGGAGAGTTGCCATTTTCAGATATTTCCAATGCATTCCATCAGAATTTCAATCCATTTAAAGCACAAAATATAATAAGTTGTCATTGCCTTATCTGAAATAAACTTACAGAGATACAATTTCCCCTCCACCTTGTGTTTCCCTCAACTCTGCACAGCCACAACTGGTAGGACTGATTCACTTGCTGAAAAAGTTCTTACATGGGCTTTAGGCTTCCTCTCCTATGTCTCTGCTTTTTGTATCTCCAAATTCTAGGGCTTCTCAGCCTGGCACCTTGAATCTTTTCCATATTCCTCCCACAAACCAGTTCCAGATGTTTTTAAGCCATATGGTCAGGTACCCTGACAGCAATGACTACAGTTCTCTAGTGCCAAAATCTATCTCTGTCACTTCTTCACTACTGAAACAAAATGCTTAACATCTACAATTTATATGAAGAGAGGTTAACTCTGTCTCAGTTAAAGTCAGTAGGCTTTGAGGGAGAAAGGCAGCATGGAAGGACATGGAAGAAGACACTTGCTCAACCATGGCTGTCAGAAAACAAAAAGAAAAGGAGGGAGCCAGGGACAAGAACATAGTTTTTCAGGTTAAGTTCCAAGAAAGCCCCCTTCATCCAGGCTCCACCTGCTAACTGTAGTAAACTCATCTACTGGTCAACACAAGGTCCCGTGATGTAATCACAATTTTGAGGGATGCATAATAAAGGCTATGGGAAGAATGGAGTGGAAAGAAAGGAAAATCTGTTGAGCACCTCCTTGGTGCCAGAATTGTTCTAGGCCTTCTGCCCTGTAGTCTGCAGCAGCCCCCAGTAAGAGACATCATTCTTCACAATCTTACAGATTGGAAATAATATTTGAAGAGAAAAGTGATTCAGTGGTGGTCACTCTCCTAGATACCAGCCAGAACTAGGATTTGAGATCCATCCTAGGCAGCTAGTTTCCTAAGTCACTTCTATACTCCTCTCCTGTGCCACAACTGCATCTGAAGCCCCATGTCTGGCACCAAATTCCTTTAACTTAAGGTCTTGACATTTGTCAAAACTATTTCTGTCAAGAGGAGGTCTTCAACTGCCACCAATTTCAATTATAAATGATTTATCCAGCCCTCTTAAGTACAATTGCTTGCTGAGCTGAAAACTGAATGTGACAGTAGATAAGAATTCTGAAGCCTTAACATGGTACTCAGAGTGAGAGGACATATTAAAATTCATCCACTGACACCTGCTTCATGTACACCAAACAAGAAGATGAAACTGAGGCTCAAAATTTGAAGCGACCTTTCAGGATGCTAGGATGTCATTCCAGATATGATAGGTGTCCCAACAACCCCCAGCTGCATTCCTCACATCCTGACTCACATGCTGCATTAAAGCAGACTCATTCAGCCACCTGGGGCAGCCTCTGTGTTGAGTCATTTGCTGAACATTACAGAAGTCTCTTCTGAGATATTAGCAAGTGTGTCAATATGATAGCTGTGTCACTGCTGCAGAAATGGTACAGGAAGGAGACCAAAACCTCAGTTCATGAAAAGCATGACCAAGACTTCTAAAATTCTCACTACTTCCCAGGTCTGCTGTGTGTACACTAGAGATTAGTCCACTTATGAACAGCAAAAACACCATGAGTTGTGGACACCATTGTACTGATTTCATAGATGTGGACACAGAGACCCAGGGATATAATGTGGGCTGCAAGGATTCAACCCCAGAGATGACACCCCAAAACTTAACAA
>PVLA01016540.1:0-20367 GCA_004027455.1 Hydrochoerus hydrochaeris
GACCTTTTCTTCCATGCACAATGTAGTAAGGGCATTAACAGGTCTCAGTTATGTGGTTTTCTTTAGGTATAAATCTAAGACCTTAAAAGTGTCAGCTGTTTCAAAGACAGATTGTAGTTTTTAGTAGTTTATCCTTAATTAGGACATTGTCTTTATACTGGATATTCTAATAAATGTACCAAAGGTGTCTAAGGTGAAAATTATTCATTTTTAACATCTGTAGAACTGAAGAAAATTAAGAGAGCCTCTGATTCCTAGTTTGTGGGTGATAGCATTGTTAAAATTTCCTCACATGGCGAGATGGTGAGATTCTCTCTAGACTGATCTTTGTAAGAACAATAATCTCATTCATGAGAAATTCTACATCATGACCTCATCTAGCTTCATTGGCTCCCCCAAATCAACCATGTAACACATCATACTGATGCTTAGGGTCTTACCACATGAATTTGGTGACAGGATGGAGGCATTTAGTTCATACAAGTTATGACACTGCATTGGATGATAATCATGTATTGTGTCTTTTCTCTAAGGACTTCTAGACTCCTCATGCAGGCTACCATTAGTGACCAGGACTTTCTCACCTTTATTTTTCTCTGAAAGAGACCAACAGGAATCCTTGTCTTATACCCACCATATCTCTGGGATATGACTTCCAGAATTTACAGCACAGTCATTGGACAATAGTGGATAGTTTCCAATTTTGCCCACAGGACAGGATGCTACCCCTAATGCTGCAGATGAGACAGCAGGTCAATAGTAGTACTAACAGCAACACAGTAGACAACCTATTAAACCAGGCCACTCAAAAAGAATTTCACTTTCCTGGCAGTAATGGTGCCAGCCTTGCATACATCAAGCATTTAGTATATTGCTATTGGAAGCCTTTGTGTCTGGTACAATATTTCTCTCTGCAACCAATGCCTGCATAGTTTCTTTTCCCTAGCACGCTGACATGATCATCACCCAACTTCCTGATTAATACCAACAAAAGCCATGAGCTTTTAGATTTATAGCCTTTTGTTACACAGAGAACATTGGTCATCTCACAGCATCTGAAGTGCAAAAGTTTCTCTCCTTGACTTTATTTTACATCTATGTGCCATACTGCTGGGTAGGAAACTTGAGCCCTCCACAAGGGTTTTTTTATATTACAGTAACTTTAAAAAATAGGTGATAAAAATCATTGCTTTTGCATAGACAACCAGGCCCCATTGAGTCAATGAGTTGATTCAATTAAAAATTTTCTTTTTAAGCAATTTACCAAGACCTAATACATACGAGACTCTATTCTGGGTATTAGGCATACTTATTTGACACATATTTGAACTTGATTTGTAAACTATCTATCAGTTTCTGATGCCTGATGGGACACAGAGCAGGTGACAGCACACCAAACTTCATCATTATGCATGGCTTTTCACTCTTTGATGACTGTGATCATAACCAGAAGCCTAAACACAAATCTAGCACTTCTGTTGGAAAAGTTATCGTCATCCTTTTCTAGCCCTGCCTCAGATAACAAAACATTCTTAATTTAATTAAATAAATGTAATTGTGTCCTTAGTCTCCTCTCCACAGCAGGAAAACAAATCGCTGTGGCAGAGTAAAAACAGTTCTAATGATAATCTATGAGAAAACAGAACCCAGGTGGAAATTGATGTCATTGCTAATTTCTGTCCTATGTCTGATTGCCTCACCTTGTTAACTAGCTACCTGTAAAAAAGTATTGGCTAAATAATTATGTCAGTGGAAAAGTAAACTTTTCAAGTCATGTATTGCTTAATCATTTGATGTTGAAATTTCTCACACATGCTATTTTCAATGATCTCATGATATAATGAGGATAATTGTATATCTGAGGAAAAAACTCAGACAGATTAAGGTATGACAGGGTCAGAAGGGGAAAAGCGATTTAATTTTAATGTCCTTCTGCAGTCCTGTGTTACCCAGGGCATAATGTTGTCACTGACTATGCTTTATCCACACTTGAGAGCTGTGGAGGTGACAGGAGGTAGTGACCAGGAGGAAAGACTTGACAAGATTGTCTTCAAACTCCTGGGATATCTCAGCTCCCAAGTAGCTGGGTCTAGAGTAATGTGCCACTATGCATAGATTTAATTAATCTTTGAATGGACCTAAGATATCATTAAATTCAGCTTTTACCTACTCTGTTGTTCTGAAATTTAAATATGACAAAGAATCAATAATAGAGTGAAGACATGATGAGTGTATTACAGAGCCTCAACATGTATCTTCATCACAGTCTAAAATTTTTCATTTAAAACTAAAGTGGCAGAAGCCCACAATGAAAGAATTTTCTGACATTTCTTTAAGATGCCAAATTTGATTTACAATAACCACAAATGCCCAATTAAGTACACTGAGACCATGTCTCCATTTATAAGGAGCATCTTGTGAAAAATAATTGGCATCCCACACTGTATTTGCAAGGCTCACTTAAAGTAACAAGCAAGGTCAAAAGCAGAACCACTCCCCAAAACGACTGCACACTCATTTCCAAAACTTTCAATGTTATTAAGTTTCTGTGTGCAGATTCATTAAAAGGAAATCTCACCATGTAGCACTGCACACTACTGAGTACACATGAGACACTTTGTGCAGTTCTGAGAAAATTGCATACTCTTTTCAGATTTAGTCTCACATATTCAAAGATCCATGTTTGTTATTTTCTGCCTCACTGCTGCTGAGAAAATTATCACCTCATCAAAAAACCAAGTGAGCCTCAAGTCTGGACACTGACGTGGAGCTCGAGACACTTTGGAAAGTGACATCATCACAGAGGCTGTATGAGAGTGCTGTGAGGGGCATGATATGAATGTAAAATCTCTCCATATCAAAACCTTAGCACTAAATACACTGCTGAAATGATATTTTATGTGCCTCTTATTATAATTTCTGCTGTGAGGAAGTGAAATTACACTGTGTGACAAATATTATGAATGTATTACTCCACAATTAAGTAGTTCTCTGTGTACCCCCAGATTACACTGATTACATAAGAATGGAGCTCAATTGCAAATTCAACTTTAAAATAACAAGCAGATTGTGATGAAGATAACCATTGATTCTTTTGTAGAGTGAAAAGTATCAGAATGACTTAGATTATGACTTTTACCTTTGACTTCCATGTAGCAAGTTGACATTTAGCATCATGTGGTCTACTTCACAGTTTTCCTTATACTTTGGGGTTTCTTTAAAAATAATCATTGGTAATTTGTGTTTCATAAGATAGTCTCCTTTTCCATGGTATTTCCAAGACAATATTTGTTCAGAAAAATGTGGGAATCTAATTGTGAATGCTTGTCTTAAAGCAAACGGTTCTTTCAGCAATTCTTGAGTGATGTGTCAGTTTATTTTACTTCCTGTAAAATGGCCATATCCAAAGTTTCAATATTAGTGATTGAGAAATTTAAGAAAATATTCACTTTAATCTTATGAGAGATAATCAATGAATTCATTTTCTTAAATTTTTGCAGTTGATTTGAATGTGACAAAATATTTTTATAAAGAATGTAGTATTGCCTTGCCCATCAGCCCAGGACCATGAATGCCACTACACGGTGCATCTCATGAGCCCTGTGGATGCCCGGACCCAGGATACCTACTGGACACTCCCTACCTCCTGTACCTAATACTGCTGTTGATCCTCAGCTCCCACTCTTTCTCCCAGAACCTTGGACTATAGCATATTAACATTGCTAGCTTGATGGGAGATTCAGTAGCTGCCTCAGCCAAATATAGAATCTCAGCAGCCTCCAGCCAGTGTGGTGAGTATGACCCTAAAACAGAGGTGTATAGTGGGTAAATAGGGCCAGTAGTAAAGCTCCCTCCAACTAACTGTATGGCCTTGGTGAGTTTGGCAATAGTTTGAGTGACTCCTTCCTACACACAGAGAACAAGAACATCAGGCAGGGTGAGGAGTTTGCCAATAAGAACTCACCAACTTGGAGAAAATGAAAAGGGCTTATGAGACACACAGGCACACAATAGGGACACAGTAGGGTCCCAGCTGTCACAAACACTGTAGACAGGGAGATTTGGTGGCCTGGAATAACCTGAAGTTAAAGTAATAGTGGAAACTATAAGTTGACCTACCTCAATACTCAATACTTACTGTCAGCCCAGTAAGAATATAGGACTTACCCAACAGACCCTTCAGGAGGAATTCAGGTGACTGGTCCTCCTTTTCATTGTGTTACTCAGCAATCAGACAAACAGTATCTACACAGTAGAACCCTAACATCCACATTACAAAAGTTGAGACAATTGGGATTGAAAGACCAAATAATTGTCCAAAGTGTGAAAATGACAAAATGAAAAATCACAATGCAATCTCAAACATCTAGCCAATCAGGAGCAAGTACAGGAGACATTGAAATAGAAAACTTTAAAAGTTATACCCCAGAAATCTTAAAAAAGATAGCAAGTGAAATAAAGAAACAAATCCATAAGGGTACAGAGGAAATGAAATTAGAAAGATTTTCTCACATAAAGACAGAAATAACAACCTTAGTAAATGAGCTGGTCAGCATTGCCAGAGAAGAAATAGATGAAAATGTTCAAGAACATGGGGAATTCAATGAGACCTTGAATGAACAATATAGAAAACAAGCATAACTTATGAAACAAATTCAATCAGATATCCAAAAAACAAAAACTTCTATTGAAAGCTGGCAAAATGGTTTAAATGAAGCTGAGGATAGAATTTTAGACTTAATATAGGATCAGAGTCAGAGACCATGAAAGATTAGGACTTATAAAAACAAAAAAACAACAGGAAATGACAATAAAGCAACTTCAGGATGATGCCAAGAGACAGAATATAAGATAAGCAGGCATCAGTGAAGATGTAGGGGTCAACAAAAATGACATCAGCAAACTATTTAGAGAAGTAATTGAAGAAAATTTCCCCCAAATGGGGAACAATCTGATATACATATAAGTGAGGCATATGGAACACCACACAGTCACAACCAAAATAAATCAAGACCAGACATAAAATAATTAGAATCCCAAACATGCAACATAGAAACAGAATACTAAAAGCTGTTAAAGAAAAGACACAACTCATCTGTCAAGGAAAGCTCATTAGAATCACAGCAGACTTTTCAGCACAAACCTCCAGTCAAGACAAGCTTGGATTGAGGTATTTCAAGCCCTAGAAGAAAACAACTTTCAACACAGACTGATGTACCCAGCAAAATTTCATTCAAATTTAGTGGAGAAACAAGACACTAATGTGACAAAGAACTACTGAAGAAATTCATGTCCACCAAATTAAACATAGAAGAAGTATTTAAAGACATATTATAGAGAGAGATAAAAATGACCATGATCTCCAGAACAGCAACAAAAAGAAACCACCAGGCATGACAAGCAATTAAACAAGGGAAAAAACAGAAAGAAAACAATTGGAATAAAACATGGCAAAGTCGAGGAAGTATATATCAGTTATAGCCATAAATGTAAATGGCCTCAATTCCACTATCAAAAGAAATAAGTTATCAAGATGGACCAAGAAACATGATCCCACAATATGCTATATACAAGAAACACATCTGGCCCAAAGGGACACTCATTGATTAAAAGTCAGTGAAGGAAAAAAAAAAAGTATTCCATGCAACAGGAAACCAGAAAAAAGCAGGAATAACTATTCTATTTGCAGACAACATGAGATTCAAATATAAAATGATTAAAAGAGATAAAGAAAGTCACTAAATACTCATTAGTTGGAAAATTCAGGAGGAAGAACCAACAATTATAAATATATACACATTAAATTCAGGAGTACCCAACTATATAAGACAGATATTAATGAACATGAAAACCAAATACACAAGAACACCAGTAAAACAGGAAATCTTAATACCTCATTGTCTTAAAGTAATAGATCAACTAGGCAAAAAGTCAGCAAACAAATAACAGAACTGAAACATACCTGTGAGCAACTGGACTGTAGATATATACAGAGTGTACCACCTAACCATATCAGAATACACATTCTTCTCAGCTGTGCATGAATCAGTCTCCAAAATAGAACAGATATTAGCACATAAAACATTCTTAAGTAATTGCAAATGTATTGAAATTATTCCATGCATAATATCTGACCATAGTGCACTAAAAATGGAAAGTAATGACAAAGAAATTACAAAACCTGCATAAATACATAGAATTTAAATAACAACTTTCTGAACAACCAGTGGGCTACAGATGAAATTAAAGAAGAAATAAAGCAATACCTAAAATTCAATGAAAATTCTAAAACAACATACTGTAGCTGTGTGATGCAATGTAATCTGTCTTAAGAGGAAAATATATAACAGTAAGTTTTCATATGAAGAAAACAGAATGAGTAAAAATAAACAACCTGGTGCTTTATCTCAAGCTTCTAGAAAAAGAAGAGCTAGTTAAAGCAAAATCTCATAGAAGAGTGAAATTGTAAAGATCAGAGCAGAAATCAATGCAATTGAAACTAAAAAAAAACAATTCAAAGAATTAATGAATCAAAAAGCTTTTTTTAGAGAATAAACAAAATTGACAAACCTCTAGCTAACCTCATCAAGAAAAACAAAAGAAAAAAACCCAAATTTATGCAATCAGGACTGAAAAAATGGAAATTACTACAGACCCTAAGGAAATTCAAAAGATCATGAATACGTACTTTGAAAATCCCTACTCACATAGAGGGGAAAACACTGAGGAAATGCATAGATTTCTAGAAATATATGAACTACCAAAGCTCAACCAAGAAGACATAGCAATTTTGAAAAGTCCTATATCAGCTATTGAAATTGAAAACTTAATAAAAAACTTAAACACAAAGAAACCCAGGTCCTGATGGATTCATGGTTGAATTCTACAAGAAATTTAGCAAAGGTTTGATGCCAATGCTCCTTAATATCTTCCATGAAATTGAAAAGGAAGCAATTCTTTCTAAATCATTCCTGGAGGCAAGCATTACTGTGATACCAAAACCAAGGAAGGACACAACCAAAAAGGAGAACTATAGGCAAATCTTACTAATGAACATTGGTGCAAAAATTCTCAATAAATACTGGCAAATAGAATGAAACAAATCATCAAGAAGTTTATATATCACAACTAAGAGAGATTCATTCCAGGAATGCACTGATGGTTCAACATACTCAAATCAATAAATGTAATACATCACAGCAACAGAGAGAAAAAACCCACATAGTCATCTAAATAGATGCCGAGAAAGCTTTTGATAAAGCCCAAGACATCTTCATGATAAAATCTCCCTAGAAACTTGGAATACATGGTGCTTACTTCAGTCTCATAAAGGCCATCTATGAAAAACCAACAGTCAATATTATACTAAATGGACAAAAACTGAAATTTTCACTCTAAAATCAGGAATAAGACAAAGATGTCTACTATCACCACTCACCCCTTCAATATAGTTCTGGAAATACTAGCCAGGGCAATCAGACAAGGGAGAGAAATAAAAAGAATAAACACAGGAAACAAAGAATTATTACTATTTGCAGATAACATGATACTTTATATAGAAAACACAAATAACACCATTAAAAGACTACTAGAGTAAATAAAAATTTTTTCATTGTAGATGGATACAAAGTCAATGCTCAAAAATCAAGAGCATTCCTATACACAAACAAAAACACACTGAGAGAAAAATTATAGAAATATTGACTTTCACAATAGCATCTAAAAAGTGAATTACTTAGGAATCAACCTAACTCAGAATGTAAAATATGTGTATACTGAAAATTATGTTATGCTAAAAAGGTGATTGAAGTGGATATTAGAAAATGGGACATTCCTTGCTATTGGTTAGGAAAAAACCAACACTGTGAAAATGGTCATACTCCCAGAATTGTTATACAGATATAATGCAATCCCAATCAAAATGTCATTCACATACTTCCCAGATCTAGAGCTAACACTCCTAAAATTCAGTTTGAATACTGAAGAAACACAATAGCAAAGGTGATTTGGGGTGGCAAAAGCAAGGCTGGAGGCATCTCAATTCCTGACTTGAAATTATACTACAAAATTACAGTGATAAAATCAGCATGATACTGGAAAACAAATGGACCTGAGGATCAATGCAACAAATTAGAAGATGCAGGCATAACTATAAAGATACTTAACCACCTGATATTTGACAAAGAAGCTAATCATGTTCACTGGAGAAAGGATAGTATCTTTAATAAATGATATTAGAAACATTGGCTCTCCACATGTCAAAGACTGAAAATAGACCCAGACCTATCACCATGCAATAAGGTAAAGTCTAAATGGATCAAAGATCTAAATATTAAAACAGAAACACTAAATCTAATGAAAGACAAGGTAAGTAAAATCTTGGAGACATAGTGGTAGGTAAAGAATACAGAAACAACATGTAAAGTATTCGGGAAACACTTCAAAGGATCAAAAACTGGGATTTAATATTACTGAAAAGATTTTGCACTTCAAAAGAAATAACCAACAGAGTGAAAAGAAAACCCACAAAATGGGAAACAATTTTAGCCAACAATCCCTCAGACAAAGGACTTATATCCAGAATATATAAAGAACTGAAAAACATCAAGTCCCCCAAGTTCCAAGACCCTCTTCAAAAATGGGCATCTGAGATAAACATACATTTCTCAGATGAAGATATACAAATGGCAAATAAACATATGAAGAAATGTTCACTATCACTTGTCATTCAAGAAATGCAAAGTAAATCAGAATTGAAATGTCATCTTACCCTGGAAAGAATAGCTGGCATCAAGAAATCAATTGATAATAAATTTTGGTGAGGCTGTGGGAAAAAAGGAACACTTATCCATTGTTGGTGGGACTATAGACTGGTTCAGGCACTATGAAGTATGAAAGATTGGAAATCAGTATGAAGATTTCTAGTAGGATTGGAAGGATTGCAAGTTCTGTTCAACCCCCCTATTCTCCTCCTGGGTATTTTCCCAGAAAATTAGAAAATATCATGTCACAATGACATATGTGCATCCTTGTTCATAGAAGCACAATTTGTAATAGCTAAATCTTGGAAACAACCAAAGTGCCCATCAACTGCAGAGTGGATGAAAAAGACATGGCATTTTTATACAATGGAATATTACTCAGCCATAAAAATGATGATCTTCTGGCCTGTATAGGTAAATGAAGGCAACTTGAGACTATCCTTATAAGTTAAATAAATAAGAATTATATTTATAAACATCACATTGTGTTTCTAGTGTAAAAAAGTAATAAGAACTTGTAGTAGAAATAAAACCTAAAATGTGTAAATGCTATTTTAAAAAAGAGAGGGAGAGAAATTGCTCTAAAGGATATAACTGCATGTATATTTAAGTGTGTAAGATAGATGACCATATTTCTGAGTTTTTGTTAGATCATTGAACATAACTATTTGCACTGTTTAAATGTGCATTTATTATGTTTTTATTTTGTAACTTAAACAATTATTTCTAGGATCATAATATGTAGTTTATCAACTAATTATTTCATAATTTTTTTGAAATTCTGTATTACTTCTACACTTTTTCTGTTTTGCTTTTTTTCTCTTTAAATAAAATTTCAAAGGAGAATATCTTTATACAATTTACTAAACCCTATATATTTAATATATTATCCTGCCATAACATTATAATAAAATTATTCAAAATTCATTAAGTCTTAAATATTTTTAAATTCTTTGACAGTTTTATACTTATAGCCATCTTGTAGCAATTTTGTAGTAACTAGCTACTTTTGTCTTTAATAACTGCATTTTAAATGCTAATGAAGACATGAGGCTAACATCTTCCAAACTGGAAAGTATTTTTTGAAAATATGCATGCTTTGAATTTTGAAGGGTATCCTTACAAAAAAAACCCGATGTTTCCTTGTATCATTAGTAGATCACCTATTACTAACATGTAACATCTTGTTAGATGAAGTCTAAGTTTAATATATGTACTAGTATAGTACATGATCTTGAGGCCTTCATAGGTAAATGGAGACAACTTGAGACTATCCTCATCAATGAATGAAGTCTAAGTTTACATTGAGGCTCATTTTGGAGGCTGAAATGTAGATTTTGACAAATATAAGACAGCATGCATTGAACTAATATACAATTATTCAAAAAAAACCAGGTCTACCTTAAAATTTCACTGTTTCAGGACTGCAATATTACCTATGCTTTTGTGCTCCTCAAAATTTTGAGTTATGCAACCATAAAAGTCAATTTCACCTTTGCTCCTCTGCTTCAGGATAAGGAACAAAAAATTACTACACAGACACATGTTCTCATAAAAGCCTTAATACTGAAAGAACTCAAGTTTCTAGAAGTACTATTGGATCATGACAGTATATTAAATCATGGCATGAAGATACTTGATATAGCAAAACAGTAGGAAAATAGGCTAAATAATACAACTCAAAAGTACTTTGCATTTATGCAGTGATCTTCAGTCACTGATTTGGTTTTCCTAGAGTTAATGCCACTAGCTGTACCAAAGAAATGGAGAGCACATGTGGCTATATGATTCAGCACATGACCAGTACATAGACAACAAGACAATACAAGGGATGTTCTGCAAATCCCACTGTTGATCATAGGCCTCTCAGGTGATTGTTGTTTATATTCCACTTTGGAAAGCACAGTGTCTGATGTTTCTTGCCTGAGCTTGGGGCTTTTCAGACTACTTTAAGAGAATTCAAATATTAAATCCTTTAGTGCAATGCATTTGGAAGTATTTATCATGGCATCTACCCCAGTGGCTTATTGACAAAAATCTAGGGGAAAATCTAACAAAAAAGAGGTGACTCCTAGGATGTTGCCATCAGTGTGACTGGATTAAATCCTGGTGGTTGCAGGTGGAGGAAAAACTAATCAAGCATAATTAATGTCTTGTGTTTTTTCTCTTGGACAACAGACCTCAGATGTAGAGCCCAGGGTGACAGTGGTGGTAAAATTCTCCAGGAATATGGGGCAGGCACTGATGACAAGAGCCAGAGGAAATAGAGTGCCCACCTGAGTCACGAGAATTGTGATGGTGAATCACACAGACACAATATATTTGTTTCCTGGCAGTCACTGCAAATTTCCTTTTCACTCAGTCTAAATCTTTGTATATACATCTACAATACTCCCTTTGATTGTTCTCTTTCTGCTCCTGCAGCTTCCTGAGTTAGTGTATACTTTTGTAAATGAATGTTACCTTCACCAAAGGAGCACCAGTGTGCACTAGGATAGAGGCATGGTGATTGGGTGTATTTTACCTCTTTATTACTATGTCTACTATACTAGTAAATATGACATACAGCCATCTGGAGATATCTATTTCATTCAGTTTGTTTCTTTCTGGACTTTGGGATAAATATGGTTATGTGACCATAGATAGATGTATCAATATTTTCTTTTTTTCTTTTTTTAAATTTTTTTATTTAAAGAGAAAAAAATCAGAAAAAAGTAGAAATATTACAGAATTTCCAAAAAAAGGACAAACAATAAGAAATCACTGATCATTAAATTACAAATTGTCCTTTTAGAAATAGTTGTTCAAGTTACAAAATTAGAGCATACAAAGTAGACATTCAAGCTGTGAGACTGCACACAGATCTGTTCAACAATTGAAACAAGAATTTAGAAGTATGGTTATCAATCCTATACACTTAAATATTCATGCAGTTATATCTTTTATAGCACTTCCTATTTCCTCTCTTTTCTACAATAGCAATTATGCATTTTTAAAAAATTGTATTCAAAGGGGAAAAATCAAAAGAAAAAGAGTAGCAACAATATAGAATTGTAAAAGAAAAAAGAAAAAATGGAGAAAAAACACTAAGAAATCACTAATTGATAAATTACATATTGTTACCTTCGATGTAGTTGTTCAAGTTACAAAATTAATGGATACATAGTAGACATTGAAACAGTGAGACTGCAAACAGTTCTGCTTAAAGACCCAACAAAGATTTAGCAATATGGTCATCTATTTTACAGACTCAAACATACATGCAGTTATATCCCTTAGAACCCTTTCTTTTCCTCTCTTTTTTACAATAGCAATTACACATATTGGGTTTTATTACTCTTATAGTTCTTATCACTTTTTACACTAGAGACTCAATGTGGTATTTATAAATATGATTCTTATTTCTTTCACTAATGAGGATAGTCTCAAGTTGTCTCCATTTACCAATGAAGGCCTCAAGATCATCCTTTTTTATAGCTGAGTAATATTCCACTGTGTAAAAATACCACATCTTTTTCATCCATTCTGAAGTTGATGGGCATCTTGGTTGTTTCAAAGATTTAGCTATTACAAATTGTGCTTCTATGAACATGCGGGCATATAAATTACTATGATATGAATTTTTCAATTCTTCTGGGAAAACACTCAGGAGGGGGATAGCTAGATCGAATGGAACTTCCAATCCTAGTCTTCTGAGAATTCTCCATATTAATGTCCATAGTTGTTGCACCACTATATATTCCCACAAACAGTGGAGCAGTGTTCCCTTTTCCCCTCAGCCTTACCAAAATTTGTTATCAGTTGATTTCTTGATGTCATCTATTCTTTCTGGAGTGAGGTGAAATCTCAATGTTGTTTTAATATGAATTTCTTGAATGACAGTGATGGTGAACATTTCTTCATGTATTTATTTGCCATTTGTATATCTTTCTCTGAGAACTGTGTGTTCATCTCAGATGCCCATTTTTGGAGAGGGTCTTTGAATTTGGGGAGCTTGATATTTTTCAATTCTTTATATGTTCTGGACATAACTCCTTTGTCTGAGGGGTTGCTGGCTAAAATTATTTTCAATTCTGTGGGTTTTCTTTTCAGTCTATGGGTGATTTTTTATGAAGTGCAGAAACTTTTCAATAATATGAGATCCCAGTTGTTAATTCTTTGAAGTAATTCCCATGCAGTTTGCATTTTGTTCATAAATTCTCTGCCTACACCTATGTCTCCAAAACTTCTACCTACCTTGTCTTTCAGTAGATTTAGTGTTTCTGTTTTAATATTTAGGTCTTTGATCAATTCAGATTTTATTTTTGATATGCAAGGATCCAGTTTCAGTCTTGGGCATGTGGAGAGCCAATTTAGCAACACCATTTATTAAAGAGGCTGTCCTTTTTCCAGTGGATATTTTTAGCTGCTTTGTCAAATATCAGGTAGCTGAGGGTCTTGGTAGTTGTTCTTGCATCTCCTAATCTGTTCCATTGATCCTCAGGTATTTTTCTTTACCAGTACCATGCTGATTTTATCACTGTTGCTTTGTAGTGTAGACTCAAGTCAGGAATTGAGATACTTTCTGCCTTGCCTTTGTTGCCCAGAATTGCCTTTGCAATTCTAAGTTTCTTCTGTTTCAAATGAATTTTAGGAGTGTTTACTCTAGGCCTATGAGGTATGTCAGTGGTATTTTTATTGGGATTGTGTTAACTCTGTATAACAGTTTGGTGAGTATGTTGGTTCTTCCTAGCCAAGAGCAAGGAATATCCTTCCATTTTCTAATATTGTCTTCAATCTCCTTTTTCAGTGTAGTAAAATATTGAGCATATAGTTCTTTTACATTTCTAGTTAGGGTGATTCCTAATTATTTCATTTTTTTAGATCTTATTGTAAAGGGCAATATTTCCATAATTTCTCTCTTGTTGAGTTTTCTGTTTGTGTTCAGAAATGCTATTTATTTTTGACTGTTGACTTTATATCCATCTACACTGCTGAATTTGTTTATTACCTCTTTTAATGGAGCTTTTTGGGTCTTCTCTATAGAGTATTATGTCATTTGCAAATAGTGATAATGTAACTTCTTCCTTTCTTATCTTTATTCCTTTTATTTTTCTTGCTTGTCTGATTGCCCTGGCAAGTGTTTCCAGAACTATATTGAGAAGGAGTGGTGATAGTAGACATCCTTGTCTTGTTCATGATTTTAAAGTGAAACATTTCTGGTTTTGTCCATTTAGTATAATTTTGGATGTTGGTTTTTCATAGATGGCCTTTATAAGGTTGAGGTAGATGCCATGTATTCTGAGTTGCTGAAGGGTTTTTATCATGAACATGTGTTGGACTTTGTTGAAAGCTTTTTCTGCATCTATTGAGATGACCATGTGGTTTTTGTTTTTAGATCTGTTAATGTGGTGTACTACATTTATAGATTTGCATAAGTTAAACCATCCTGGAATGAACCCCACTTGGTCATGATGTATAATCTTCTTGATGATTTGCTGCATTCTATTTGCCAGCATTTTGTTGAGAATCTTTGCATCAATGTTCATTAATGAGATTGGCCTATAGCTCTCTTTTTTTGGTTGGATCTTTCTCTGGTTTTGGTATCAGAGTAATACTTGCCTCCAGGAATGATTTAGGGAGGATTGCTTTTTTCTCAATTTCGTTGAAGATTTTAAGGAGCATTGGCATCACATCTTCTCTAAATTTCCTGTAGCATTCAGCAGTGAATTCATCATGACCTGGGCTTTTCTCTATTGGCAACGTTTTAACTATGTTTTCAATTTCAGTGGCTGATATGGGGTTGTTCAACATTGCTATATATTCTTGATTGAGTTTTTGTAGTTCATATGTTTCTGGAAATCTGCCCATTTCCTCTGTGTTTTCCATTCTATGTGAGTTGAGATTTTCAAACTAGGTGTTCATGATCTTTTGAATTTCCATGGCATCTGTAGTAATTTCCCCTTTTCAGTTCTTATTGCATGAATTTGGATTTTTTCTTTCTTTTTCTTGTTAACGTTAGCTAGAGGTTTGTCAAATTTGTTCATTCTCTCAAAAAACCAGCTTTTTGATTCATGAATTGTTTGTATTGTTTTTTTGAGTTTCCATTGCATTGATTTCCACTCTAATCTTTACAATTTCCTATCTTCTATGAGCTTTGGGTTTAGCTTGCTCTTATTTTGTAGAAGCTTGAGATGGCACATTAGGTTGTTTATTTGTGCTCATTCTGGTTTCTTGCTTTGACAATTTATTGCTATATATTTCTTTCTTAAGACTGCTTTCATTGCAACCTGTAGATTACAGTATAAAGTTTCTGTGTTTTCATTGAATTGTAGATATTGCTTTATTTCTTCTTTAATTTCATCTTTACCCAAACTGGTTGTTCAAAAGGTTGTTATTTAATTTCCACGTATTTGTGCTAGTTTTGCATTTTCTTTTCCCATTAATTTCCAATTTCAGTGTGGTATGGTCAGATATTATGCATGGTATGATTTTAATACCTTTGCATTTACTTAAGAATGTTTTATGGGATAATATATGGTCTATTTTGGAGAATGTCTCATGCACTGCTGAGAAGAATGTGTATTCTGATGTGGTTGGATGGAACACTCTGTAAACATCTACTAAGTCCAATTGCTCACAGGTATGATTCAGTTCGGTTATTTCTTTCATGATTTTTTTTTCTAGTTGATCTATCTGTGACAATGTGCTGTTAAGATCACCTGTTATAACTGTGTTCTTGTGTATTTTGTTTTTCATGTCCATTAGTGTCTGTCTTACATTTTGTATACTCCTGTATTTGGTGCATATATATTTATAATTGTTAGTTCTTCCTCTTGAATTTTTCCACTAACAAGTATGTGGTGAACTTCTATATCTCTTTTAATCATTTTAGGTTTCAAGTTCACATTGTCTGCAATTATAATATTTACACTTGCTTTTTTTTGGGTTCCTGTTGCACGGAATACTGTTTTCCATCCTTTGACTTTTAATCTATGAGTTTCCTTTTGGGTCAGATGTGTTTCTTTTATACAGCATATTGTGGGATCATGTTTCTTGATCCATCCTGTCAGTGCATTTCTTTGACTTCCATGTAGCAAGTTGATATTTAGCATCATGTGGTCTACTTCACAGTTTTCCTTATACTTTGGGGTTTCTTTAAAAATAATCATTGGTAATTTGTGTTTCATAAGATAGTCTCCTTTTCCATGGTATTTCCAAGACAATATTTGTTCAGAAAAATGTGGGAATCTAATTGTGAATGCTTGTCTTAAAGCAAACAGTTCTTTCAGCAATTCTTGAGTGATGTATCAGTTTATTTTACTTCCTGTAAAATGGCCATATCCAAAGTTTCAATATCAGTGATTGAGAAATTTAAGAAAATATTCACTTTAACCTTGTGAGAGATAATCAATGAATTCATTTTCTTAAATTTTTGCAGTTGATTTGAATGTGACAAAATATTTTTATAAAGAATGTAGTATTGCCTTGCCCATCAGCCCAGGACCATGTATGCCACCACACGGTGCATCTCATGAGCCCTGTGGATGCCCGGACCCAGGATACCTACTGGACACTCCCTACCTCCTGGACCTAATTGAATTGAGGCCATTTACATTTATGGACATCTCTGATATGTACTGGCTCAACTTTGCCATGTTATATTCCAGTTATTTGCTTTCTGCTTTTCCTGGTATTCAATTGCTTATTGAATCTGGTGGTTTCTTTCTGTTGTTGCTTTGGGGATTGTGATCATTTTTATCTCGGCATAGTATGTCTTTCAGTACTCTTTCTCGGGTTGGTTTGGTGGACATGAATTCCTTCAGTTGTTTTTTGTCATGGAATTACCTTTTTTCTCCATTAAATTAGAATGAAAGTTTTGCTGGCTACAACAATCTGGGTTGAAAGTTGTTTTCTTTCAGGGTTTGAAATACCTCACTCCAAATTCTTTTTTACTTGAAGGTTTCTGCTGAAAATTCTGCTGTGATTCTAATGGACTTTCCTTTGTAGGTGAGTTGTGTCTTTTCTCTAACAGCTTTTAGTGTTGTGTTTTTATGCTGCATGTGTGAGATTTTAATCATTATGTGTCTGGATGGTGATTTATGTTGATTGTGACTGTTTGGCATTCTATATGCCTCACTTACCTGCATATCAGATTCTTTCCCCAGGTTTTGGAATTTTTTTCTATTACTTCTGTGAATATTTTGGCTAAATCTTTTGCTTTGACTCCTGCCTTTTCACTGATGTCTATTAATCTTATATTGTTGCCCTTGGCATCATCTTGAAGCTGTTGGATTGTCACTTCATGCCACTTTGTTATTTTTAAAAGTTCTATCCTTTCATGATCACTAATTGTGATCCTGTACTCAAGATACAAAATCCTACCCTGAGCTTCATTTAAGTGGTTTTGCAAGCTTTGAATAGAATTTCTTGTTTGTTGCATGTCTCTTTCAGTTCCTTTCATGAATTCCACATGTTTTCTATATTGTTCATTCAAGGATTCAATCAGTTTCCCATGGTCCTGTACTTTTTTCTGAATTTCTTCTTTAGCTGCATTCAGCCTCTCCTTTACTAAGGTTGTTATTTCTGTCTTTACATGGGAGAATACTTGTAATTTGCTTTCCTCTATAGCCTCATTGAGTTTTTTTTTTATTTCACTTGCTATCTTTTTAGAGGTTCCTGGTGTGTTAATTTTGGGGTCCTCTATTTCAATATTTCCTGCACTTGCTTCTGGTGGACTAAATGTTTGAGACTGAATTTTGCTTTTTCATTTTCTCATTTTCACTCTTCCTGATGTTTTCTGTGTGTAGGAGGTGGTCACCCACTCTCTTTTCAGACCCATCAAGATCTTAGAGTTAATTGGAGGGGGCTTTGATACTGGCCCTATTTACACACTCTACACCTCTATTTTAGGGGCATACTCTCCACACTGGCACAGTTAATCCTCTGTAGTCCAAGGTTCACCACCCAGGAACTTAATTCCAAGTTTTTTCCATGTGCTGAGATTTCACCAGATTGCACATTCAGAGCCTGCGTCTGGCATCTGGGTCCTGCTGGCTGTTTGGAAGTCACTAGGTGTGGCCCAGTTGGGCCCCCATCCCTGCGTGCAGCCCTGAGTTTTCTCAGAAACAACGTGTGGTCCACAGCCTGGGAGCAGGTTCAAAGTCCTCTGTGTGGTGAGATTCTGCCAGAGTGTGCAGTGAAGGCCCAAAGCTGGAACCTGGGTCCTTCTGGCTACTTGGCAGTTGCTGGGAATTACCTGGTTAGGCCCCTTTCCCTGTGTGTAACCCAGGTTGGTCTGAGACACAGGGGGTTGTCTTACTGCCTGGGAGCAGGCTCAAAGTCCCTTTCCCTCTGCTGGGATACCAACAGAGTGTGGTGAGGGTCCAAAGTTGGAATCTGGGTCCCACTGGCTTCTTGGTTGTCTGTGGGCATGGCCTAGTTAGGCCTCTGTCTCTATGTGTGGCCTGGGAAGGTTGGAGATGCAGTGGGTGGTCTTACTGCCTGGGAGCAGGCTCAAAGCCCCTTTCCATGCACTGGAATTCTTCCAGAGCCTGCATTGAGGACCCAAAGCTAGAATCTGGATCCCACTGGATGCTTGCCAGTTGCTTGGCATGACCCAGTTAGGGCCCCATCCCTGTGTGAAGCCCAGGATGATCTGGGATGCCATGGGTGGTCTTACTACCTGGGAGAAGGCTCAAAGTCCCTTTCTGTGTGCTGGGATTCCACCAGAGCACTGTGAGGGCCCAAAGTTGGAATCTAGGTCTCACTGGCTGTTGGTGGTCTCTGGGCATGGCCCAGTTTGAATCAATATTTTCTATAGTGCCAACTGTTCTGCTACCCACATGTGCACAACAGACCTAAATATAAATTTGCCTTATTTTTATACTTTTTAATATGGCAGAGAATATCCTTTTCATTTGTGTTCTTAGCTTTTTATTCTCACTCTTGGATCCTGAGAAGGACTCCACTCTCCACAGTGATCCATGTTCCTTGCCCTTTCTCCTATGTAGATGGCACTGCACACCATTTCTTGTGCTTGCTCATCACAATTGATCACCTTGGATTGAATTACATGCTAAGTGACTATTGCCAAATGTCCCTCAATACACTCAAGTGTTTGCTGATGTTTCCTTATTTCCCTGCCTATACATTTTCTTGTATTGTTACATATTCTTTTGTGATATTTCTGTTCCTCTCCCTCAAGGAATGTCTTTCTGTAAATATTGAATTATTATTTGAAACATAATTTAAGGAGCTCCAGGACATATCGAACCACAAGCTATGTCCAGATTGAGGAATGAATATTCCATCAAACTTTTCCCTACCAATGTGATTCTTCCTCAGTTTGATGTGTGTATCTTTTCTATTATCAGGTTTCATGCCAAACATATAAATAAACAATGATTTTTACAAAGGGTCAGAGAATTCTAGCAAATGTCTTGTGCTTTTGTGAGAAAAAGAGATGTCATTGGAACAGTTATTGATTGAGTCTTATTAAAGGTGCTGGCCCCTCACTGTTCCTCAGGCAGCTGCCCATGTGAAGGGTTAAAATTAAATACAGAAACACCTGCCTAGGTCACAACACAGTGCCATGGACTTGTTCTAAAGATTACACGTTAGGATGTTTTGTGAAAAACCTGATATGAGCACAAACTCACTGCTAGCCTGCCCAGCTAGCAAGGAGTTTTCTTCTTACCTGTCTAGAATGTGTAGATCCCTGTTCCCTAAGGTGCCAGGTCTGAAGGGTGACAGACTCCTTGCTTCTGTTCATGCAGAAATTTGGGAAGTTTCCACTTTTGTTTCAACTGGTAATTAAGGCAACTCACTGGTAGGAGGATTTGGGGATCTCATCTGTAGAGAGGACTCTATGCCCAGACCCTTTCCAGTCAGTACCCTGAATACCATCTGAATGGACAACTCATAAATGTAATTGAATTATCAGTGTGGAAGCTCTTCTAACCTGTTGATGTAACTTTTCTGAGTGTACCAAAGAAATGGAGAGCACATGTGGCTCTGTGTTATATGTTCTTTAAATTATTTTGTGCATATCAAATGACATACTGTACAAAATAATGGAAAATTTCAACCAGCCAGTCAATAAAATAATATTTCCCTAAACTTTACATTGAACAACTGGCCTAATTGAGTTTAAACAAATGACAGCAAGTTGATATTTAGACATAACATTTATTAACTTTTATATTGATTTTATTGTATGCATTATTTTAGGAATTTTTTACTTTGTGACTTAACCTTCATTAATTTTGTCTCAGAAAAGGTCTTACAATTTGTAAAAGATGTTTTTCATATTTAGGAAAAGAAAATATTTTTGAACAATGTTTTAAAAGTGATTTACTAGGGTTTTGCTTGTTAAATGTTTTTATATAAATCATGCATAACCAAAAATCAGTATAAGCTTCTAGGTTGCAAAAATTTACTCAAATGACTTTTTTTCTTTTTGCAATGCATCACAATGCATAATGTTGAAAATACAATTGTGATATATTTATTTTGTGTTTTAAAAATGCATTCAGTAAATCTGGAATTTTTTTGTGGTAAATGTGTGTACTTAATTTCAGTTTTCATAATAGTTTATTTTTCACTATGAATAGCATAATTTAAT
>PVLA01016541.1:0-14107 GCA_004027455.1 Hydrochoerus hydrochaeris
CAGCTACAAAGAAGGACCACAATGAGATATTTATAAGTAAATGGATACAACTCAAAACCATACTCATAAGTGGAATAAATCAAACTCACATGTGTAAATATCATATAATCTCCCTAGTGTAAGAAATTGTAAGAGTACATAAGATTCTAGAATTCTAATCATAGAATTATGGTAATTATAGATTATGGTAATCATAGAATTTCCCACTATATTGCTTTGAAGTTTTATGTTTTCATTCATTGGTTTGATTGGTTTTATTGTTTTGTTTGATTTTATTATGTGTGATAGTATGAACAGCTATTTTGAAGAAAACAAGACATTATGGCAGCCATTGCTGATTTACTATCATCTTGCTTTGAAGTCCTACCATGCTTTTGTTATATTTACATTGGTTCTATTTTATTGTGTTTTACTAGATTTTAATATGTGTGATAGTAGAAACAAATTTTTAAAGGAAAATGAGATATTATAGTAGACATTGTTCATTTTCTGTTATTTGGTTTTCAATGTCCTGTAATACTTTCATTCTCTTAAATGGTTTTATACTATTTTGTTATGTTTGATATTATTGTATGGGAAGCTATGCTCAACTACTTCAAACAAAAGAGACATTATGGTAACTACTGTTGATATCCAGTTGTCTTGTTGTGAAGTGCTATGTTGCTTGCACTGTTCTGATTTGCTTTGTTCTGTTCTCTTTTGTTTTTATCTCTTTAAAATAAAAAAAAAGAATACTATGAAATGAGAGAATAGCATTGTGACAAACATGCTTAGCCCTCTTGAGGCACATATGTCATATTAGAACATATATACTGGTAAACCAGACAAGGTTACAAGGGAGATTTGTAGGATGGAGAAGACAGTATCAACAGCAAATTTTCTAAAACTTAATAGATATTAGACTTAGCATTTGCAGTGTAGCATTTTCCAGGTTTTAATACTCCAGATCATGAGAGTTCATGCCAATAATGAATTTAAAATCAAAATCAGATTGAAAGACAAAGAATTATGCTTTGGAATTTTTTTTTTTCTTTCTGAGACAGAGTCTCACTACATAGTTCAGGCTGGTCTTCAGTTCACTTTGTAGCCAGGTCTGATCTCAAACTTGCAACAATTCTTCTGCCCCAGTCTCCTGAGTACAGGGTTTACAGGTGTACACTACCACGTTTGGCTTCGGAAAATTTCTTGGTAAAATGAAAATATTTCCAGTCTCTCCTATGCAGTGAGTGAAAATTATGTATTCTCTTTGATAAGATCCATTTACTTCCTCATCTGTACATACTGGGCAAGTTCAGTGCAATACTTCCTACAGCATGAAATTAAGCATTACTTATAAAGGTAAAATAAGAAACAGATTACCCACATTTAGTTTTTTGGGGGTTTTTTCCCTACTTCTTTCTACTGATAAAATAAAAGGACAGAGAAGAGAAATTTGACGAGAAGAATTCAAGTGCTGATATAAACTCACAGTCTAGTTTAAGCAAAACAGCTCATTTAGATTACAAGAGCATTTTTCTCTCTCTTGTTCTTGGATTCCACATTATCAGTCTTATCCAAGACTATTGCAGAAGGTAGCAAAAACAATTATCAAAATGGAAACTGCATCTGAGTAAGTGGTAACTAGTAAAGGGGCAGCTTAATGTGTTTTCAATGAGGTGGGCCTCTTAGGGCTACACAACAATGGATATTTATTTGCACCAAGTACAAACAGGACAAGCAAGAATAATTTCCCATTCCTATTAACCTAGTTCATTTAAGACATGATTATTCAAACTTTTATCTCCTATAATTTTTCCTGTATCTTCAGGATAATAAGACTGGTGAGGGTAGTTATCAAGTGCCAACACACAATGAGATTCAAGTGTTGCTCTGTCTTCACTTAATGAACTTAAATTCATTTGCAAAGAGAAATATGCTGAGTGAATGATCTGCTTAGCTGCTTCATATAAAACCATACATACTTTAGAATTTGGACTGTCCATGTCCTAAACCTGGAAAAACTTCTAATAGCACATTGGGATCATTCAAAGATGCCCACAAATGAGACCTAGAAGGAGAGTGCACATTCAGCTGTCTTTGTAGAGCTATTTGTATCCAACAAAGAGAACACATGACTTCTTCCATGGAAGCATGGGAGTGAGTTGACATGAGGAAGTCATAGGAGGATCCACATTTTTGTATCTGGAGACAACTGTCAAGGCATTGATTTAAATAATTTAAATAAATCATAGCTCATCAGATGTGGTGGTGCACACCTGTAATCCCAGCAATCAGGAGGCTGAGGCAGAAGGATCACTGTGAGTTCGAGGCCTACCTGGGCTATAAAGTGAGTTCAAGTTCAGTCTGAACTGCATGGCTAAACCCTGTCTTAAAAACACAAAAAATAAATAATCATAGCTGTTTATTCTTTAATCTCCACTTTGATACTCATAAATTTCAAATCAAGTAGACATTTTCCTAATATTTCTCCCCAGAGGTGTAAAGATTTCAGCTATACTTGCTCTAAATTTTCCTTGAATGCATGGTTCTTTTAAAATGCTGAATTTGAGTGCCATTTATGGGAAAGCTCTTGAGAGAGCTGGCAGCCACCATTTATGAAAGTCTTACTGTTGCATGAGTCATAAAATTCTATTTCTTACACAACTATAGAATATGAGTGGAACTCCTCATTTTTTCCTTACTTTGGATGGCCCAGAACTATAGGCTCTAAATTTAGCTGCCAGCAATTACATTCTTCCCTTCTGTATGCTTTAAGATTAGAGTAAGAAAAAGATATTTGCCTTTATTTCTCTTTCTTTACCTGTTAAGGCTAAACACTGACTAAATTATCTTATTTCAACTCCCTAAATAAATCTTATAGTCAAGGTCAAGTTAATTCCCTTAACTCTCTCTTCAATACCATACTAACAAACCCTACCTTTATAGACTAGACCAGAATTCCTTTCCTGCAGGCTAGCCAAAGGGGGCTTGTGAAACTAATACTCCCCTAAGGGTTCTGCTGACTGACCCTCTCAGGGCTCCCAATTCAGTCATGCATTCATTACCTTCCATTAAATTATCAGAGTATGGTATGAGCATATAATGGAGTTCAAGACAGTTTTTTTTTTATAAATGCTGTGTAAAGGAAATTGAGGATTTGGATTCAATTCAGGATCTTCATATGATATCTCTTTTTATACAGAAAAATTTCTTCTGTGGTGGCCAGACCTACAGATTAACATGCCTGGGCAGAGGAGTTAATTCTGAAGTGAACTTCTTGTTCCAATTTGAAGGAGACAACATCTAGAGGCTTTAATTTAAACAGAAACCTTGTAAAACTCACTTGTGCATACAGCTGTCAAAATAATTCAATATCTGAAGATAAATAGAATATAAGATACCCACAAGTATATTGTACTGGAATACAACATCTTTAAAAATTATGTTACCATATTCTGTACTTTATCAAGCACACTTGATTTTACTATTTCATCTAACAGAATATGTAATTTTGTATTTCATGTAGTAAATAGTGAATTAAATGCTTATGTGGTTTATTAAGGCAAGTAAATTCAGAATAAAATATAATGATAGATTACAATGTGACATGCCATCAGTTATGGAAGAAATTTCTCTGAGGACCACAAAGTTCTAAGTACATGAGTACCCATATTATAACAGAGAAAAGCAAATATTTATTATTCATTTAGCAGTGGAAAGGTACACCCTCGCAAAAGTTTTAAGATAAGGGAAAACAATAAATCTCAAGGATCAAGTCTCTTTCTGCTTTTCTTCTAGGTCAGTTCCTCAAAAGACCACAATAGTATCACCAAAACTATACATCAAAATGGAGTCATTGCCTCCACCCCACCAACTCAGTATCCTACTACAAATCACAGTTCATTCTTCTTATTTCTCTTCCTTCCTATCCTATGACTTTCCTCCAATTGCATCTGTCTGTCAATCACTAGATCCAGTCAAGTCTAACTCAGTGTTTCTCAAGTAGCCTTTTCGATTTGTTCCATGATGCCAAAGTCTGTCTTCACAACTCTTCTCTAGCTATCAGAAATTCCTAACTGGTCTCTTTTCCATCACTTTCTCCTATTTCATTCTACTCTTCCAAGTTCATCAGTTTATTCCATATTAAGAGAAATCCCTGAAAAGTAAATATTTAATTATTAATAAAGCCGCAACTTAACCAAGGAAATGAAAGATCTCTAGTATTTCTAATATTATGAAATTTTGATAAAAGAAACTGAAGAAGATACACACAAATGGAAAAACCATATTCATGCATTAGGGTTAATATTGTTCAAATGAGGGCTGGGGATTTAGCTCAGCAGCATAAGTACCTGCCTTTCAAACATGCGGTTGAGAGTTTGATCCCTGGTACCAATTTAAAAAAAAAAGAAAGAAAATTTAATATTGTTCAAATGTTCATTGAAACTGTGTGTTCATAAAGCAATGCAATCCCACTAATATACCAATTATAGTTCTTTACCTACATACTCAAATTTTTGTTGCTCTATTTTGAAAAGGTAAGACACAAAATCAGCTTAACTGTTAGGCAGTGGGTGGATGGAAAAAGAAAATTACATACATATATATATATATATATATACACACACACACACACACACATACATATGTATTATATAGCCATAAAGAATAAAATATTATCATTTGCAGAAAAAGATGGAACTAGAGGGAATTATGTTAATTGAATAAGCCACAGGAAACCAATTACATGTTATTACTCATATGTGAAAGATAAAATATTCAACTTGAAAGCAGAATAATTATTAGAAGTTCCAGAAGGTGATGGTATATAAAGGGAGGCTGGATTATATCAGTGCACATTATATGCAAGTGTTAAAATAACACACTGAATACAATTTATACATATAATTCATATATATTAATAATCCAAAATACACAAGGTTAGCCAGGCACGGTGATACACACCTGTATTCCTAGCAGTTGGGGACTGAGGCAGGTGGACTATCACAAGTTTGAGACTAGCTTAGGCTACATAGTGAGTTCCAGTCAGCCAGAACTACATAGTGATACCCTGTTTCTCGAACACCCAAAAATATAAAAGTAGTAATAATTTAAAAACAAAGCTGTTTTGTCTGTAAAGACAGTACCTCGATCACACAGGCAGACCTCCATGATATATTCCTAAACTTACTCTCCTTTATTCTCTAGTGAACATTTTCATCTTTTAAAAAACTTTCCAAATAATCAATTAGTTTTGCACAAAGTTACAAGAATATCCTTGTGTTATAATAAAAACAGCAGGGCTTTTAGAGTTAGACACTTATTTATTCAAATCCAATTTCTACTAATTGCTATATGCAACCTTTGAGAACTATACTCATAACTTCAGTTCTCTCCAATAGTAAAAACACTTACTTTACAGAGTTGTTTTCAATTGTCAATGTGAGATCTCTATCAGCACCAATAAATGAGAAGCATTATTAACAAAGGTATTTATCAAATAATTAAGAAATCAGCTGGGTGCAATGGTGCACATCTGTAATCCCAGCACTTGGGAGGCTGAGGCAGGGGAATCATTATGACTTTGAGACCAGCCTAGGCTCCAAAATGAGCTCAAGGTGAACTGCATAGTGAGATCCTATCTCAAAAAAATCAAAAAGAAAGAAAAAAAGGTAAAAGAAAGCCTAAAAAAAAGAAAAGAAACGAAATCATATTAAGTGTTAAGAGTGTTTCCCCAGATCCATTGTCTGTCTTCCAGAGTCATCATCCAACCTTTCTTTTTGGAGGAGCTATCCCAGTCAGGCAGGAGAGCCTAGGAAGCACAACTACCATACTCTAGATGAGAAAAAATCTCATAGATTCAGCCAGATCTTCAAGAACACCAGGTAAATTATTCCTCCTCTTCCTACTATTTCTGGACCAACCTATGCATCTCTCCCTGTGCTGAAGGTGTTTGCATCTTTGATTCTCTGCATGGAAGTCTTCCTTGCCCTTTCCTGACCAGGATTACTAGAATTATTGTTAAAGTCAACGTTCATGCATCCATTCTAATAGAAAATATTTCCATAATTTTTCTGATGCTCTCCACTCATATCCTCAAAAGAGACAGCAATAAATAGCAGATATCTTCCACTTCAGTTATACTTGAATAACCTCTTACATTCATCCTCCTCAAGACATTGCAAAATATTCACAATTTCTTTTACATTCTAATTTGTCCTACTCAACTTCCATTTTGGAGTGTGAATGGAAGTGACAGTGTTCCCTCTATAAGCAACAATTTTGATTTTTACCTGACAGTGTTCCCTCTATAAGCAACAATTTTGATAAATGATTCACAGCTATCTCCAAAGTGAATTTGCCTGTAATATAATTACAGCTACTTATATAGCAATTATAATTACACTAAGTTAAAAATCCCACCTGTACAACAAAAGATTTTTCCATTTATCATGTGTCTACTGTATATATACTGTACTTAAATAGCATAACCACAAAACTTAAAAAAAAGACAATCTACAATAGCCCCCTCACACATACACATAAGCATACTGTATCTCTCCGTACACTATAAACCTCAGTTAAAATTATGACTTTATCATTAAATATTTATATTCTGATTATTTTACTAAAGTCAAAAAAAAGTACTAACAATCAGGTGAATTAAATGAAGCTGTTACTACTTTACACTGATAATACTCATTTTCACCAAGACATTCTCAGACATCCAGTTTAAAGACAAATAGTCTCAGCAGAATAGTGGAAAATATATTCATTATCAGAACTCCTCTTTTATTTTACCTAACAACACAGCAAAATAGAAAATCTCTACATGGGAAATGTCCCAACTGTGAGTCATACTTAGGATATACTGAACAAAACACTGTAGCTATCTGCAAGTATTTGCTTTCTGAAAAAGTAGCAATATTTTAAAGTTTAACTGAATATAATTTCATAAGGAAAACGTTGATATCTTATTCCATAGTCAATAGTGCCTTTCCTATCTAAGAATTATAAATAAAATTAAATAATATATGATTTTTAAAACCAGCTGTTAATGCTAATGACTTTCCACTTCAGTCACAACAAACTCTTCAATATAAGACAAATGAATCACATAAGGACTACCATTAATTAAGATTATAAATGTTAAAAGTTATATACATTTCCTGAAGAAATAAATAATTAATTTAAACAGGGATATACCATATCTGCAAATATTTTATATAGCATATTTTAAAACATTATTGCTTATAGTAGATACTATTTTTCCTAATTCATAAGTGAGAAAACTGAGGCTCAGAGGAGAAACAGCCTGTTAAAGAGAATAAGTCCCAGACACAGGATTATAACATTAGCTCTGAAGTCTTTATTTACCAACAAAATAACCTCCCTTCTCTTTTCTGTTATTCCATCTCAAACTTTATCTTCATAGTTAAGTTATAAATAGTTTTGGATATGTTATCCCCCACCACCACCAAGGGCTTTAGCTCTTTCAGCTTATCTATTTCTTTAGTGAGGAAACAGCACCAATAATTGACTGGAGAAATGACTGAAAAAATGCCAAGGAAATATTAATGGAACTCACAAGAAAGTTTAAGATGAATTGCCTCCACATTCCATTAAGGAACTGGGTAATAAACCAATGGCACAAGATTAGTATGCGCTTCACTGAGATTACAGAAATGTAGCAGTATGCTCCACATGTTATGAAAAGAATCAGTTAACATATTTTACCTTTGCTAGTAGTAAAAATAAAGATAATCATTCCTAAACAGCACCACAAAAAAATCCTTTTCCACTGCTTAATAATCATCAAGCTGATAATAACACTAATGGTCACAGACCTATTTCCAGTAACACTTTACTGCTGTTTTTGATAAGCTGTACTATCTTGAGATGGATAACACCCTTCAGATCTAATTTATCACAAATATCAAATGTGACACCAAGGTGTTTCAATAACTCCACTGCTCACTATTCCAGCAGGTTCTTCACCCCTCTCCTTTCACATCTTCTCCAGGCTGACTACAGGCAGTAGCCTTCTTGTGCTCATTACTGAATCTCATGCAGACATGATGGAAAGGGAGGGAAGTCTAACATGCCTCTTTCTGAACTTCCATACATGCCTGTTTAGTCATTGACAGATGTCTGTGGGAAAATAGAATGATACTCTGAGTTCTAAAATGAAGAAATTTCTTATAATGTTTTAAAAACAAATTTGAATTTTATTATTTTTTCTCACAAAAAATAAGTTTTATATTACAAGTTTCTCAAAAAGTAACTTCAAATACTATTTCAAATAAATAAGAGAAATAAGTCTCTTAGTCTCACTGAGAATGAAATTTCAATACAACACTGGTAGAATATCTATAAATGAAAACTTTATAAATATAGTACATTTTGATAAAAAAAACAAGACATGTATATGAAAATAAAGTTTAAACACATAGCTATAATCCCAGCACTTGGGAGGGTGAGGCAAGAGGATCATTGCAAGTTTGAGACCAGCCTGGGCTACAAAGTGAGCTCAAGGCCAGCCAGAACTGCATAGTGAGACCGTGTCTCAAAAGAAAAGAAAAAAGAAAAGAAAAGAAAAAGGGAGGGAAGGGGAGAGGGGAGGGGAGGGGAGAGGAGAGGAGAGGAGAGCAGAGGAGAGCAGAAGAGAGCAGAGGAGAGCAGAGGAGAAAAGAGAAAAGTTATCTACTTTCTGGTGCCTCTGAAGCACTATGTAGCTGCTCAACTAACACAAAGCAAACCATTCAGATGTTTTTTTAAAACTCTATAGGTGTTTTATGAATCTGAAAATGAATATTATGCATTAAATATTTTCACCTAATTATATATTGTCCATAGTCTTGCCACAAAATGAAAACCCTAGAAATTCCACTAACACTTTTGAGAACTGAGTTCTCTTTCACTTGTGAATTTTTCTGACAAGATTCATAAGATTTAGATAAGTATCCACTTTGCTTCTAGAATAATCTGGGCCCAGCACTAGGCTGGTACTTAGGATGCTGCCGTGACTCTGCTTGTGTCTGACCAGGGGCTGTGAAGTGTGTGTGTGTGTGTGTGTGTGTGTGTGTGTGTGTGTGTGTGTTTATTCTTGTACCTGTGTGAGACAGCCAGACACCCAGAGACAGAAACAACAGAGACAGTGATTGAAACAGAGTAAGAAAGATGAACTGAGTGCATTGAGACTCCAACTAAAATCTACAATATGCTTTCATTTCTTTTAAATTCCATTATTTTTGTCTGATATGTTTTGCTACTTAACATACACATAATAAATAAAATTACCCTCAAATAACTGTGGAATGCATGATGTTATATGTTAATTAAATCTTTAAGGTAAAAGTCATGTTTTCTGAAAAACATAAACATCTTATAATTCTTGTCAGTAAAGTAGAATGTAAATTAATTCATAAGTCAGTGTGAATATGCAATCCATTATAGGATTATTTGTTAATTTATTTGCATCACACAAGTTTTATTTTATCAATGTGCACATTACAAGATAAACACAAAAAGAGGTTGGAAAGGGATGATATAAGTGAGGTGAATAAAACATGTTTAAAAAGGTACATGAAAAGCAAAAAGAATTGAAAACACAAGAACCTTGCACTAAGAAAATTCAGCAAAAATTATTATGCATATATTTCCCCAAGAAAGTGTTTATTGGAAGGTTGTGATAATTCTTAGGCTAAAGCTTATTGTTCTGAACAAAAGCTTTTTTATTCTTAGCGATACTTCTTGAATGCAGTTTACACACAGAAGTCCTCTAATTTTATTGCAAAAGAACTCAAATAATATTATTATTCATGCAGAGACTGAGAAACAATATCTGCATTAATTGATAGAAAAAGTAAAATTAATAATCTACTGTTCTTTTAACCCCTTAACCCCATACATATACACAGAATAAAAGTTTCTCCATATCAAATACTCCCCAAGATTAAAGTCTGAGGAACACACCTCAGACTCTTCTAAAGACTAAATGGACAACTGTAAAATTGAGTCAACAGAACCAGTCTATCATGAGAGTTCAACCAGCAGGGCATCTACAAGTGAAAGTGCGCAGTAAATACTTCAGAAAACTATCTTCATTTCACTGCCAAGAATGGCCCAGAAGAGAAATTAGGTGGAAACCTGCATGGCAGGAACAGCAATGACTCAGGACAGTTCTTGACTTAGTGAACAATTCATTCATTCTCCATTCTCCAATTCTCCATTAGATTTCCTTGGAGTTCTAGGGAACACAGTACTGAATGTGAAGGTCGGCACAAAAGGCGAGGGACTGGGAGATGGCAGTGACTGGGTTGAGACTGCTGGCAAGCCTTGGAAAGGTATCTGAGCTAGGAGTGCCTGGAGAGTTGCCAGGCAGCCAGCCTCCAACTTTTCTGACCTCTCTTGTTAGGGTCTAAGGTCTGGTTGATGAATGTAGTACCTTATAAGAGGCGAGGTATTTATATGTATCAAACAATAATTTTGTAAAAGCAAAAAGCTCTGAACATTAGCATGTTAATTTAAAACACATAGATACACAAAGCCATTATATATGTCTATCTAATCTAAAAGCTATCTTATAACTCTTTTTAATAATAAAATAACTACTTGGCATCTTCTGTGTATTATAGCAGATACTTGGCAAAAACACACCTATTTAATTCTCACAGTGGTATAAATTAGATATTAATACACACAATTGATGAATAAGGAAACTGACATTCAGAGAAGATAAGAATCTTATTCAACATTTTACTCCTAATAAGTGGTAAAACTGGAACTCAAACTTATACCTATCTGGTTTCAAAGCCTGTCTAATAAATACAAAACTAAACCAGTTTGCTAATTTTCACAGGGCTCTATATACTTCATTACTTTAGGATAACAATCGTATGCTGTCATTACCAATGTTACTCTGTACAAGAATTCGGTCTTTTTTCATCTAACTTTGGCTGTTCTTATTATTACCTCTCACCACAGAAAGACACATCCATGACACAGTCTGCTTATATCAGGTTCAACAGGCATTTCATTAACCAAGATGAAGACAGGTAGAATTAGTATCATTTCTTTTATCACTGAATGTAAACAAATTTGAAGGAACCAAATAAAACTACATCCTATGAGTCCAAATCACTGAGTTGGTATTAGTTCTCCACAATGGGTTCCCACCTCTAAGATTCCCAACACAGGCCAGGTTCACGATGAAAATGCATCTGTTCCTTGGACAACAGAGGGAGACAATTCTCCAATCCTGTAAAAGCCAAGAATGTTAGAATAAAGCCACCAACTCACTAATCTGTAGCTTTATTGGTTAGAGTATCATACACCAAAGAAATACTGACTGTACTGATTGCTTCACTTTGAAAAATAATTGCAACGTTATATCATCAATGTACTTTTATAACTATTTTTTCATCTTATTTTTATTTTCTAAATTGTGGTTTTCTTTTTTTTAAATTTTATTTAAAGAGAAACAAAAGCATGTAAAGGGTAGAGATAATACAGAATTCCAAAAAAAAAGATAAACAATAAGAAATCACTAGTTAATAAATTACATATTATCCTCTTAGAAATAGTTGTTCAAGGTACAAAATTAAAGCATACAAAGTAGATAGTGAAACAGTGAGAGTGTGAAAAGCTACACATGCATGAATCTCTTCATGTATTTCTATCGTTTCTGTATTAGAGGGAAAAACAAAACTTAGCAAGACAAAACAAAACAAATTCCTATAAAAACATGAAACCAAAAAGTCATATAACACCACAGTACAAGGTGATCTACAATGATTACTATGTTGTTTCTTATTATCGTCAATAGAATGTATATATCATCAGGCATAATTGAATATAGCAGTATAATTGAGTATAGCAGTAAGTAACAATATTAGTAAAATAAAACATTGTAGACAGTATAAAACTTCAAAGGCAGGTAATAATCAAACCAGAGTGGATATTCTAGTGGATCTTGTCATCTTCAGTGCAGTTGCCTATACTCTCAGACTTGATACTATCAATCATAACAGCTTTGAATAAAATCTATCAATACAAAACAGCCATCCAACAAACCAGATTCAATTATGATCAGTCATGGTAAAACTGTCGGTTTTACAGAGCTTTAGATTAAGTTAATAGAAAATTAAGGATAATTACCATACTATATCCTGTTATTTTCAGGATTACTGTCTGTGCCCTCAAATCTAGTACAGGTAGAATGACTGGAACAGAATATAACCCATCTAAGCAAAGTAGTGTGAGTAAAGTGTGTTTTAAATCCTGGTGCACTATTAACAATATAGCATATCAAGGCCATCTATGTTAGAGATTCTAGCCATCCTTCTCTGCCTCATTTCTACTATGCTACTTTTCTACCTTTGTTTAGCTTTCTTCTTCATTCAACTGCTGCCCCACTCATTGAGGCCTTTCTGCCACTGTTCCTAAAATCCTGGTATTTTTTTTCTATCTCTCTAGAATGTCCTTCAGCATTCTCTCCAGGGTTGGATTGCTGTCACAAACTCGCCCAGTTCCTCTTTGTCATGGAAGCATCTTATTTCTCCACTAATTTCTAGTGACAGTTTTGCAGGGTACATCAATCTGGGCTGGAGGCCACCTTCCTTCAGGACTTGGAAAACTTCACTCCAAGCTCTTGTTGATCTGATGGTCTGTGTTGAGAAGTCAGCCGTGATTGTGATGGGCTTACTTTTATAGGTAATCTGTTTGCTTTCTCTGATGGCTTTTAATATACTGTTTTTATATTGAATTTCTGGTATCTTGATTATTATATGTCTGGGTGTAGCTCTGTTTTGGTTGTAGGTGGCTGGAGTTCTGTATGCCTCACACAACCGAATGTCATTTTCTTTTCCCATGCTTGGGAAGTTTTCCTTAATTATTTCTGTGAATAGACTTTGTAATTCACCTGTATGTATTCTTGCTTCTTCATTCACATTTCTTATTCTTAAATTGTAGATTCTCTTGTCATCTTCTAGCCTTTGTATTGTTACTGCCTGTTTCCTTGTTATTTTTAAGAGATCTTTCCTTTCATGATCACACATTGCAAACTTGACTTCAAGTTTTGATAGTCTATCCTTAGTTTCTTTTAAGGAGTTCTGCCAGCTTTCAATGGAGTTTTTAATTTCCTGGTAGTCTCTTTGAATCTGCTTCATGTATCCTGTATTTTCTTTATATTCTTTATTGAATGTTTCTCTACTTTTTGGGGGGTTCCTCCCTTCTTTCCTCTGTATCATCCTGAGAGATGCTTCCTGAGGCCAGTTCTTTTATTACTCTACTCATATCCTGCTTTACCTGATTTAATATTTCAATTTTGAGTTCATCTACAAGGTCCTGAAGATATCTCTTAATGTCCATTGAAGCCATGTCTGACGTTATGTGTTTGCTGCCCTCAGTCTTCCTTGTTTTTCCTTCTCCTGGAACAGGGCTCTCAGGGTTCTGGGCTGGGGGCCTCCTTCTCCCTCTCCTGTCATGGCCCAGGCTTCCTCCACACAAGTTAGCGTGCAGGTGGGCCCCTTTCCCTGTTGGCCACGTTTCCTCTGAAGCATGCTGGCAAGGGAACTCCGCCCTCTCCTGCCTGCTCTTCTCACTGAGGTATAAGCAGGCTGCATATGCCTGCCCTTACCCACTGGGTCAGCCAAACTTCAGGGGCAATCACCCGGTTAGTGGTTGCTAGGCACAGGGAATTGATTTGGGAAGTCTCATTGGGTCCTGGCCAGGGGTGCGGCCCATTCCAAGCAAATCGCATGAATCTGCTCTGGGGAGGGAGCAACCAACCAAAGTTACTGTCACTCCCAGTTCAGGCTCCTCCTGCCCGATTCCAACATGTTGCCCACCTGGTAGTGCCCTTCCTGTCGGTGGGGGGTCTCACTCCCAGCACTGACTGTGAATCAATGAAGGTTCCTACATCCAGGATGACAGTATGTAATTTACAAATTACTGATTTCTTAGTGGAGCTTTTTCTCATTCTCCTTTTTCTTTCTTTCTTTTAGAATTCTGTATCATTGCTTCCCTTTTTTGTTTTTTTTCTTTTTCTTCTCTTTAAATAAAATTTTAAAAATGTATAATTGCTATTGTAAAAAAAAGAGGAAATAGGAAGCACTATAAAAGATAC
>PVLA01016542.1:0-20362 GCA_004027455.1 Hydrochoerus hydrochaeris
CCCTGATCCAGGAGAAGGAAAAACAAGGGAGACTGAGGGCGGCAAACACGCAACATCAGACTTGGCTTCAATGGACATTAAGAGATATCTTCGGGACCTTGTAGAGGAGCTCAAAACTGAAATATTAAATCAGGTAAAGCAGGATATGAGTAGAGTAATAAAAGAAATGCTCTCAGGAAACATCTCTCAGGATGATACAAATGGAAGAAGGGAGGAACACAAAAAAAGAGAAATATTCGATAAAGAATATAAAGAAAATCTAGAATACATGAAGCAGATTCAAAGAGACTACCAGGAAATTAAAAACTCCATTGAAAGCTGGCAAAACTCCTTAAAAGAAACTAAGGATAGACTATCAAAACTTGAAGACAAGTTTGCAATGTGTGATCATGAAAGGAAAGATCTCTTAAAAATAACAAGGAAACAGACAGTAACAATACAAAGGCTAGAAGATGACAAGAGAAGCTACAATTTAAGAATAAGAAACGTGGATGAAGAAGCAGGAATACATATAGGCGAATTACAAAGGCTATTTATGGAAATAAGGAAAACTTCCATGGAAAAAGAAAATGACATTCAGTTGTGTGAGGCATACAGAACTCCAGCCACCTACAACCAAAACAGATCTACACACAGACATATAATAATCAAGATACCAGAAATTCAATATAAAAACAGAATATTAAAAGCTGTCAGAGAAAAGAAACAGATTACCTATAAAGGTAAGCCCATCAGGATAATAGCTGACTTCTTGACACAGACCATCAGATCAAGAAGAGCTTGGAGCGAAGTCTTCCAAGCCCTGAAAGAGAATAACCTCCAGCCCAGATTGATGTACCCTGCAAAACTGTCACTAGAAATTAATGGAGAAACAAGATGCTTCCATGACAAAGAGGAACTGGGGGAGTTTGTGACCACCAATCCAAGGCTGCAGAGAATAGTGAAGAACATTCTAGAGAGAGAAAAAAACTACCAGGACTTTAGGAACAGTGGCAGAAAGGCCTCAATGAGTGGGGCAGGCAGTAGAATGAAGGAGAAAACTAAACAAAGGCAGAAAAATAGCATAGCAGAAATGAGGCAGAGAAGGATAACTAGAAACTCTAACATAGATGGCATTAATACACTATATTGTTAATAGTGCACCAGGATTTAAAACCCACATTACTCACACTACTCTGCTTAGATGTGTTATATTCTGTTCCAGTCATTCTACCTGTACTAGACAGTAATCCCGAAAATAACAGGATATAGTATGGTAATCATCCTTAATTTTCTATTAACTTAATCTAAAGCTCTGTAAAACCTACACTGTTTTACCATGACCATGATCGAATCTGGTTTGTTGGATCGCTGTTTTGTATTGATAGATTTTATTCAAAGCTGTTATGATTGATAGTATCAAGTCTGAGAGTATAGGCAACTGCACTTAAGGTGACAAGATCCACTAGAATATCCATTCTGGTTTGATTATTACCTGCCTTTGAAGTTTTATACTGTCTAAAATGTTTTATTTTACTAATGTTATTTACTGCTATGCTCAATTATACTGCTATATTCAATTATGCCTGATGATATAGACATTCTATTGAAGATAATAAGAAACAACACGTTAATCATTGTAGATCACCCTGTACTGTGGTTTTATACGACTTTTTGGTTTCATGTTTTTATAGGAATTTGTTTTGTTTTGTCTTGCTAAGTTTTGTTTTTCCCTCTGATACAGAAAGGATAGAAATACATGCATAGCTGTTTACACTCTCACTGTTTGACTATCTACTTTTTATGCTTTAATTTTGTAGTTTGAACAACTATTTCTAAGAGGACAATATGTAATTTATTAACTAGTGATTTCTTATCTTTTTTTTTTTGGAGTTCTGTATTGTCTCTACCCTTTACATGCTTTTGTTTCTCTTTAAATAAAAAAAAAATTCTAATAAAAAAAAGAAATAGAAAAACATGGAATCTGCTGAGATGAATGCTAACAAAGGAGAAAGAGAATTCCTGAGCTGAAGGTGAGGGAGACTCCAGGACGGCAGCTGCGCTGCAAGCCTGGAGAGTGGCCAGTCCCTCATGGCAGAGGATGGAGGGTTCAGAGGGCACATCTCCAAGAAAACACACCATAAGTAATGTCACCTAATGTGCCTGAACTTTACAAACAAAATTCACAGCTCTAGTAGGACATAAAAAGATGAAATGCTGGTATATATAAAGCTAGGCAACCTAAGAAGGAAGGAATTATAAACTCCAAGGAAAATAAAATATTTCCAGCAGACTGCTTAAGAATGTTTGATGTATCTCCTTGGATAAGAATTATACTTCTCTGCCCCTTTGATGTCAGGCTTGGCATTATGAATTATGATGAAATCAAGTCAAAAAGGAGTGTGTCACTTCCAGGCAAAGCTTCAGTGCCTGCTCCTGCCTCCCTGTCTCGCCCTGCCACAGATCAACACTGTGCACACAGGAGCCAGCCTGGTTGTCGGAATCTCGAGTAAAGATGACATGGAGCAGGGCTGCAGCCAACCTACTGTTGAACATGTAGATGAATGAGGAAACTTTTATTGCTTTTAGCTGACATCCCAAGAAAGAAGGTGTGGGTTTCTGTAGTTATTTAGTAACATGGCTCGATTAAATTCCTCCAACTGTTGCAACATGAAATGCTGTGGACTGTATTTTATAATCATTAAAATATGTACATAGGGCTGGGGTTTAGCTTAGTGACAGACTACCTACCTAGCATGTAGAGGTCCTAAGCTAAATCCTCATCACCAGAAACTAATTACTTTAAATTTTAAAAACCAAAAAATAAAAAATACATAATTTAACTCAAATATTATACATAATCACTTTGAAAAAATTATGTTTTTCTTGAAAAAGGAAAATCAACAATGAGAAGAGGGGAAGTTGTATTATTGTTTTAAATTTAGCCAATTTGGTAGGCTGTCAGTTCACATTAAGATCGTAAATAGAGCAGGGTGTGGTGGTGCACACCTATAATCCTAGCACACAGAAGAGTAAGGAAGGTCTCAACCTGAACTACAGAGTGAGACCCTGTCTCAAAAAAAAAAAAAGAAAAAGAAAGAAAGAAAGGTCATGAGTAGATCTCATTCTTGGTTAGTACTTTGAAAGAAACTAGTTAAAGAAAATTGGGGTGGTGAGGCAAGATGGCAGCAAACAAGAGGAAAAAGCGTGGATGTTGGCGGTTCAGGTGAAGAAGTCAAAAAGTGAAAAAGATGCCAGGCCTCAGCTAGGTCACCAGTTGAGGCAGAAGAGATGGGATAAGAGAGAAACAGTATCCCTGGCCCAATTTGTAAGGGCAAGTGGAAAAATAAGGAACGGATTTGCATCTTTTCTTCCAGAGGAATCCATTTCAGAACAAGACGTTTAATGCATTTAATTGGGAATGCTGGTGTCTCATTCTAAAGGAGATATAAAATAGATCATGAAGATTAATTATTTATGATTAATGTGGTCTGTGCATTTATTGCAAATGAAAAACTACAATAAATATTTTTTTGAAGCAAAGAAAAAACTATGTGGCTTTCAAATTCACCTCATGGGCCCTCTGCCAAATTCCATATTCAAAATGTTCATACCCTAGCTGAACTAAATCTAACTGGAAACTGAAAGATTCTCAGCCACTTTTGCCTTTTGACTCTGCTTTTGATGAATTGCCACATCATGCTTTGTCAAAAGAACTATTAATTCTGCCTTTCAATACACCATGGTATCATCCCAGAAGCCAGTCATTTGTGGACCATGTATTTACTTTTACCATTTTGAATAATAGGATATGATTTTGGAACTTTCAGATCATAGGAGATGCTCAACTTGTAGAAATAGGACCTCATTTTGTCTTAAATCTGATAAATATTGTTCACAGATGTTTTGGAGGATCAATTTTATTTGAAAATTATCAATACCAATCACCAAATATACATCAGCATATCATAAGATTCTTCATAGCTGCAAAATGCATAGAGAAACAGTAAGTTAAAAATGTGCAAAAAATTGAGAAAGTCGAAGATTATTCTTCCACATGACCACACTGAAGATAGTTTTGGTATACCAACTGAGGAAAATCCAATAGAAATATAATGGGTAAAACCAGAGACAAAAGTTGAGGTGAAAGCAAGGAAAAAAAGCTGGGGGCTTGGTGTGATGGTGTATACCTATAATCCCAGCACTGTGGGAGACTTAAGTAGGGAGATAGCACATTCAAGCCCAGCCTGGGCAATTTAGACTCAGCAAGACACTGTCTCAAAATAAAATCTTTCAAAACAGCTGTGAATGTAGCTCAGTGGAAGGCTGTAGGTTCAAAACCCAGTACCATGAAGAGAAGGAGAAAAAGAAGATGTTTTTGGACCACTACTTCTCACTATACAAAAATTTAACTTAAAAGGGTCAATGAGGACCAATGGGAAGCTGAAAAAGTGGCAAACAGCAAGAAATCAAACTCTACAAGATTTAGAATCCAGATATTGGAAAATAACAACATGGAGAAGAAATAAAGAGGGGAGGCAGATCCCTGGGACCAGGAAGGATCTGAATGGAAAATTGGGGCCCACAGGTAAGCTGGAAAGACAGACAACACCATAGAAAAAGGAAGTGGCAAACTGTACTTTGTTCCCAGCTTCTGGCTCAGCATAAGAAGATACACAGTGAGGACAGGTGACTCTAAAGGCCTCCAGAGAAAAACAAACCAGTGGAATGGCACAGTAGATGCTGTGCACTACAACAGGTGAGTGACTTCAATCCAAGTGTCTGCTATGGCCTTGAAGAGGATGCATGGCCAGATGCCTTTTTAGGGAGGAGCCAACTGAACCTAGGACAAAGAGCAACCATGGGTTGGCTTCATCTCAGGGCTCCCAGTGTTGAAATCATGCAGTGTTGGGATAACACTGGGTGAGGGACAACTGTGGAAGATGTCTAGGCTCAGGGAGCTGGGGTCAGCCTGACAGAAGATATACTCAGAGTGCCGTAGACTAAAAGACTGAAGCTCCAGCCCCACAGCCATAAGCCAGGATCAACCTGAACTTCCATGGAGTTGAAAGCAGGAGAATCAGCAGTCCATCTTACTCCTACTGAAGCCTTGCTGGGATCACCCAGCACACATCTGGTCTCTGTCTGTCTCCTTTGTCTACTAGTGACAGGAGAGGCACGCCCTAAATTGTACACTAACACAAAACTGTAGAACCCAGAAGATAACCACGGGCTTCAAATTACAGAAAAATATTTCTTTATTGCTGTCATTTTCATTGATTTGGGATTTTTTTTTCATGAATGTGAACATTGCTTTTAGTTGTTCTGTTTTTTCCTTCTTTGTTTTCTTCCTGTTTTCTTTGCCAGGTTCCCAAAGATTGAGTAATTGTCTTCTGTCCCTCAGCCTTGCATCTAATCACTTTCTCTTGTTTTATTTCTCGGTTTTTCTTTCTTGTCCCTTTTAGGGTTTCTCCCATAATGATAAAATTGCTCTATTGAGTGGGTACTTACTATATGTAATTTTCTGATGTTTTAGATTTTATATTTAACTTACAAATATTGTACCTATGGTTAAAGATGGTAAATTATCATAGTTTGTCATTTTCTAGACCATGCTTGATGCTATTATTATTACTGATTGTACTACTTTAGCCAAGGTGACATAGTTGTGATCAGTTGTTCTTCCTTATACATCAATACTAAGATTTTCTAGGTGCTGTGGATTAAAAACTTAACACCAATTGCAATGAATCAGCATGGTGCTGTGTGTAGATGGCCCGCCTAAGGAAAGTTGCCAGCATAAAAAGGAGACCTAAAGAAAAAGAGCAGTGCTGTGGATTCTCCAAGGGGAAAATAAGTGCTTTTTAATCTTCAGGAAAAGCTTATCACACTGCCTTCCTGATATGTACCTGACTGTTCTCATCATCAGAGGAGCTCAAGACCTTGTTGTTACTGAGGAGGGCTGTGGTACTTTTTAGGGGAGCCCTGGTCATTATTTTGAGCATTGTTTCTTGGCTCCACTGCAGAACCCTCAACCTACTGACACAGATCCTTCACTCTACTGGCATAGACTTTTTAGCCTCCACTGCTGAACTTTGGGCCTTTCTAGCACAGATTTGTAGAATAGACTTGCATGAATCATTGTTGTGTACTCTAGGCCTCCAGTTGGACTCATGGGAGGCATTATCATGGGCTCTAGGTTTTCAGCTGAACTCATGAAGGATATTGCCATGGGATCCAGACCCTTGGCTAGGTTCTCTAGGTCTTTATTTGGTACCGGGGATTGAACTCCTGACCTCACGCTTGCCAGGCAGGCGCTTTTGCCACTGAGCTAAATCCCCGGCTCTCTAGGTCTTTAATGTTGTGGACAGATTTTCTGCACTTCCTTTGTATTTGACTCCTTGGATGACCATTATAAATAATACTATAAATTATGTATCCTGTATGTAATTGTTTTCCTTACAATCCCTGACTACAACACTGGAGATCATAAACAATACCATAGTCCAGTATCAAAGAATTGGGTACTAGGCCAAATAAGCAGCAATTGCTCATCCCTGATAATAAGTCCCTAATAAATTGAAGAGGCAGACTCTTTCAAAAGAATCAAAAGCTAAAGGCCAGCCAAAGCTAGAAGATATGTACAAAAGTAGTCATTTTCTAAGACGTCCTGTTACTAGTAATGAAGCTACCTATTCAGCCAGGCATGGTGGTGCATGCCTGGAATCTTAGCACTTCAGAGGACAAGATTGCCATGAGTTCAAGGCCAGCCTGCACTACATAGTGAGTCCAGACCAGCCTGAACTGCATAGCAAGACCTTGTCTCATAAATAAATAAATAAATAAATAAATACCTATTATAAGCCATTTACAAGCATTAATGCAGAAAACAAGTTTTTTTTTTTAAATGAGAAAACAGAAGTAAGATGCAACCTCAGTGTTCCAGTTACTTGAGGCAAATCCAGGGAACACTGCAGTGGAAGAAAACAAAAGCCACCCATCTGAAGTTTCTGAAATGGTGATAGTAAAAGTAACAAAGCAGATGAATGAATCTCTAGAAAAAAAACCAAAAATAATTACACAGATAGCTAAAAATAAACATGATGAAGAACAATGGTTAGTGAATCTAGAGTAGATACAACTAAAAAACACAGAGGTGCTTGAGAAAGAAATGGAAAGCATGAATGCCCAACATTTCGTAGGAAAGAGCAAGTCTGAATGAAAAAGATTCAGATATCCAGGAGACAAAAAATTCTGTTGAGAGTATACTCAGCAGAATCAACTAATGTGAAGATAGAATATCAAATCTAGAAGACGTTTGTGCTTAGTGATCATCAGATGAAGACTTCTTAGAAATAGCAAGGAACCATGAAAAAGCAATCCAACAGCTGCTAGATGGTGCAAAGAACAATAACACAAGATTTATCAGAATCAAAGAAAAATCACTAGATAACACAAAGGATATATTTTTTAAAACCTGTTCACAGAAGTAATAGCAGAAAATTTCCCAACTATGCAAAAAAGAATGACATACAGATGAATGAGGCATATAACCCTCCAATTAGCCACAATAAGAAAAAAAGACACAGTAAGGTATCAAATAGGCAAGATTCCAGGAATTCAGCACAAGAAAATATTAAAAGCTGTTAGAGAAAATAAATGATCTATAAAGGAAACCCATCAGAATTACAGAAAACTCCTCAACACAAACCCTTAAGTCAAGGAGAGTGTCAGACCCTTATATCAAGGAGATCTTGGAGTGAAGTGTTTTAAGCCCTAAAAGAAAACAACTTCCAACCCAGATTGATGTTACCCTCAAAATTATCTTTCAGATTTGAGGGACAAATAAGATATTTCTATGATAAAGAATACCAAACCAAATGCCAAATTCATGAACACCAAAGTCATGGTCACCAAACCAGCACTCCAAAAAGTTCTGAAGATTATTGTAGAAAAACACACAATGTCAACAATCCCATGAATCTCAACAGAATGAATCCACCAGGCAAAGCAAGTAACAAAATACAAGGGAAGAGAACCAACAACAGGAAAATAATATAACAAGGATAAGTCAATAATATCAGTTATAACCATGAATGTAAATGGTCTGAATTTTCCAATCTTGGAAACAGATTGGCAGAATGGATCAAGAAACAAGATCCAACAATATGCTGCATAAAAGAAACACATTTAACTTGAAATTCTTAGACTGAAGTCAAAAGATGGAGAACAAGACTCCATGAAGCAGAAACCTGGAAAAAAGCAAGATAGCTATCCTATTTACAGACAAAGAGGATTCAAAGCCAAAGTTGATTAGAAGTGACAAAGAATGTAACTACATACTTGTTAAGGGAACAATGCAAGAGGAAGAAATGATGATCATTGGCATATCTGGCAAATAGTAGTATATCTATTTAAAACAAATATTCATGGATCTAAATAATCAGATAAGAGCTAATGTAATTGGGACCTCAGTATCTCACTATCATAAATATATCAATTAGACAAAAAACAAAGAAATATGAGGTGAACAAAACCTTTGAACAAATGGGCTTAATAGGTATATACAGAGTTTCCACCCTACAGCATAAGAATATACATTCTTAGCTGCATACTGGACTTTCTCCAAAATAGACCACTCACTAACTCATTCAACATGCTTATGTAAGTGCAAAAAGACTTGAAAGTATCCTGTACATATTATCAAACCATGGTGCAATGAAACTGGAAAGCAATGGCAAAAGAAACTGCAAAAATGACATAAACACAAGGAAATTAAATAACTCCCTACTGAGAAACTAATGGATCCTAGGTGAAGCTAAAAAATTAGACACTTTCTACTATTAAATGATAATGAGAATACAACATACAGAACTTATGGGACACAATGAAATCAGTCTTATGAGGGAAACTTATAGTGGTGAATTCTTACATCATAAAAAGAATAAGTTCAAATAGCCTAATGTTGAATCTTAAGCTTCTAGAAAAAGAAGAGTAAATTAAGCCCAATGTGAGTATGAGGTAGGAAATTATAAAAATCACAGCAGAAAGTAATGCAATGGAGACTAAGAAAATAATATAGAATCAATGAATTGCAGAGTTGGTTGTTTGAAATAGTAAACAAAATCAACAAATCCTAAGCAAACCTTATCAAAAAAAAAAAAAAGGAAAGAAAAGATTCAAATCCATACAGGTAGGAATGAAAAGGATGAAATCACAAAGGATCCTGTGGAAATCCAGAAGATCATCAATACCTACTTTAGGAAACTGTAATACGATGGAAAATTTAGAAGAAATGGACAGATTCCTAGATATATATGAATTTAAAAAACTGAATCAAGATATAAAAGTTATAAATATCAGTCAAAGAAATTGAAGAAATAATTTAAAAACTATCAACAAGAGAGAAAGGTCAGCATCTTCCAAGAATTGACCATGCTGGGGCTGGGGGTCCAACCAAGGAATCAACTAGCCAACTACCTTTCTGGTAAGCTGTGTAAAGCCACGCGGGTTCTAGGGAGAGAAAAGTCAGGGCCTTCTGTGAGCCTACTGATAAGTGGGCTAAGAATCAAACACCATTGTGTGCCCCCTCACAAGCAACTGGCTGGTTCAGAGGACAGGTTGAGTTGATAGCAACTAAGATACAGTAAAGCAACTAAATGCTTGTATTGTTTGGTTGATTATGCAGGCCTGGGGCCAGGGATCTGAGCATCTCTTGGGAAGATGACAGTATGCAATATAGCAAATATAAGGGAGTTATTTGTATCTTGTCTTTGAAGTCCAATGTTGTTTTGACTGTTTTGCTTTGTTGTAATTGTTTTGCCTTATTGAATAATCTGATTTGATTGGCTTTGTAGTGTTTTGATTTTGGTTTGATTTTGCTATACCTGATAGAATGGACAACTATTGTGAAGATAACAAGAAAGACTATGGCAGCTATTACTGTTTTCCTGGTATCCTGCTTTGAAGTTCTGTCCTAGTTTTGCTGCATCTTTCTGATTGGCTTTGTTCTGTCTTGTTTTGTTGGATTTTACTATCTGTAAAATAAAAATAAAAACTACCAAAAAAAAAAAAACCCAGGTCCTGATGAATTCCATGCTGAAATTTGCAAAAACTTTAGAGAATATCTAATGCTACCACTCCTCAAACTCTTTAATGAAATTGAAAGGAAGGAAACATTCCCAAACTCATTCCTGGAAGCAGGCATTATCCTGATACCAAATACAGAGAAAAATTCAAACAAAAGAAAGAGAATTACAGGCCAATATCCTTAATGAATATAGATGCAAAAATCTTAAGATTCTGGCACAGAATGCAGCAAGTCATCAGGAAGATTACACACCCTGACCAAGCAGGATTCATCCCAGGCATGCAGGGATGGTTCAACATAAGAAAATCAATAAATGTAATGTAACACATTAACAGAACCAAGAAAAAAAAACTACATGATCATCTCAATAGAGAAAAAGCATTACACAAAGTCCAACACACATTTTTTATTTAAAACTCTTACAGAAAAATTGGAATAGAAGGTCTTTATCTCAATCAGATAAAAGTCATCTATGACAGACTAACAACCAACATCATACTAAACTGTCAAAAACTGGAAGCTTTCTCTCTAAAAGCAAGAACAAGATGAAGATGCCCACTATCACCACTCCTACTCAATATAATTCTGTAAACATTAGCCAGAGTAATTAGATAACAAAAAGAAATAAGAATAAGGATATGGAAAGAAGAAGTTAAGTTATCATTATTTGTAGATAACATGATACTGTACATGGAAGACCCCAAGCAATCCACCAAAAGACTCCTAGAATTAATAACCAAATTCAGCATCACAGCAGATACAAAGTCACTTAAAAATGAATGATGGCTGGGGAATGTAGCTCAGAGGTAGAGTGCTTTTTTAGCATATGTGAGACTCTGGGTTTGATCCTCAGTGCTGCAAAAACCACAAAAACTTTCTTTCTTTCTTTCTTTCTTTCTTTCTTTCTTTCTTTCTTTCTTTCATTCTTTTTATGTTTTTGAGATTCTCACTATGCAGCACAGGCCAGCCTTGAGCTCACTTTATAGCTCAGGCTGGTCTTGAACTTGCAACAATCCTCCTTCCTCCTTCCTCAGCTTCCTGAGGCATGCACCACCACACCTGGCAAATTTAGTTCTTTAAAAAAGTCACTTGTGAGACTGAGGCAGTCACACTGCTGTGTGTTTAAGACTGGCCTGGACTATGTAGTGAGTTCAAAGCCAGGTTAAATTACATAGTGAGACCCTGTGTCAAAAAAAATTTTTTTTAAATCAGTAGCATTCCCGTATGTGAATAACTCATCGAGAGAGAAATTAGGGAAATATCTTTTACAATAGCATCAAGAAAAATAAAATACTTAGGAATTAATCTAACAGGAAATAAAAGACTTACACATTGAAAACTACAGTACCCTGAAAAAGGAGATTGAAGAGATATCAGAAAATGGAGACATTCCTGGTTCTTGAATAGCCAGAATCAATTAGTAAAAATAGCCATACTTGCAAAACTGTTATACAGCTTTATGCAATCCCAATCAAAATACCAATAGCATACTTCACAAAACTAGAGAAAATAATACTAAAATTCATATCAAACCAGTAGAGACCTAGAATAGCAAAAACCATTTCTGGACAACAAAGGAGAAGGGACGGGGCATCAAATCCCCAACTTGAAATTATACTACAAAGCTACTGTGATATACTTGTTGGTGACTTTTCAAAAAAAAAAAAAGCTACTGTGATAAAAACAGCATGGTGGGGGAGAGAAGACAAGATGGCCGATCAGTGAGCAACAAAATATAAAGCCTCCCGGGAGAAACAACTCATACACCAGAATAAAGCACCCTGGAGAGACCCAGACGGGGAGATGGATCCTTTTGACACAGGAAAAAATTGAAACATAAAAAAGCTCATCAAATACTTCGGGACTACAACTGAGACAGCTGAAGATTGCGGGACACAGCGTTTTCATGGTGACCCAGCAAGTGTGCACCAGCTTGGATCCACGCTGGCCGGCAGAGCCACCCAGACTCATTCCTGCCGCCACTCACAGGAAGAACTTCAGCACTGAGGTCAGGGGTTGGTGAGCCCAACGGAGAGCAGAGCCAGTGAAGGGACTTTCATTAATCCACCATCAGTGCTGGGAATGAGACTCCCCCACACATTGGAGGGGTGCGACCAAATGGGCGACATGTTGGAATCAGGCAGGAGGAGCCTGAACTGGGAGTGACAGTGACTTCAGTTGGTTGCTCCCTCCCCAGAGCAGATTCGTGGGATTTGCTTGGACTGGGCCGCACCCCTGCCCAGGATCCAGTGAGCCTTCCCAAATTGATTCCCTGCACCTAGCATGCACTAACCGGGTGAAGGCACCTGAAGTTTGGCTGGCCCGGTGGGGAGGGCAGGCATACACAGCCTGCTTACACCTCAGTGACAAGAGCAGGCAGGAGAGGGCTGAGGTCCCTCGCCAGTGTGCCTCAGAGGAACCATGGCCAACAGGGAAAGGAGCTGGGACCTACACTGTAACCTGTGTGGAGGAAGCCAGGGCCATGACAGGAGAGAGAGGTGAGAGGAGGGCCCAGCCCAGAACCCTGAGAGCCCTGATCCAGGAGAAGGAAAAACAAGGGAAACTGAGGGTGGCAAACACGCAACATGAGACATGGCTTCAATGGACATTGAGATATCTTTGGGACCTTGTAGATGAGCTCAAAACAAATATTAAATCAGGTAAAGCAGGATATGAGTAGAGTAATAAAAGAAATGCTCTCAGGAAACATCTCTCAGGATGATACAGATGGAAGAAGGGAGGAACACAAAAAAAGAGAAACATTCAAACCAGGAAGAAACTAAAGGGAAAAAATAAAAGAAAAACATGGACGGAAGGCTGTAGCCAGACGTGCTCTCATCGGAGCTGGTCCCGATGGAATCCGAAGAGGCATAGCTGCGGTCAAGTTGGGGGTTGACAAGTCTGAGGGCCATGGTGGGAGGATGCAGTAATGGAGGGGAGAGGTGGGGCGGAGAACAGCACTGGCTTGGAGATCTGCACCAGCTCTTGATGAGTGCCTCAGTCCTCCTGTGGAAGTGGGCAATTGGCCAGGCAACATTTTAGAGTTGGGCAGGATAAGCCTAGAATGAGAACTGCAGTGGCTTCAGTCAGCCACTCCTAGTACAGAGCAGATTGGTGAGAATTGCTTGGACTGAGTCCTGCCCCTGAGCACAAGCCAATAGCCAAGGACAAGGTTTCCCTGAAGTTACCCCTATCTGGCCCCAACCGTGCAGCACACACTAACATGGTGAAGACTCTCAGTGGTTGACCAACTGGGAAAGGAGGGGCCAGCCTGCCCTGCCCCTGCTTGTACTTTAGTGGTCAACAGCAGACTGGGGAGGGCAGCAATCCCTAGGCAGCAGACTTCAGAGTAATTGTAATCAATACAGGAAGGGCTGGGGGCCCCCCACTATCCACTTGTTAGGATGAAACCAGAAACATGACAAGAGGAAGAAATAAAAGGAAGTCTCCAGCCTCCAACCCAAAAGTACTGGCCCAGGAGAGGTAAACACAAGAGATTGGGGGTTGCACACCTGCAGTTTCCAAAGAATCAGCATCTGACATAAAGAAATATCTTCATGACGTTATAAAAGAACTCAAAACAGAAATACTAATACAAGTAAAGGAAGATACAAGAAAATTAATAAAAGAAATGCTAAGCACCTCTCAGGAAGGTACAGATGGAAGAATGGAGGATCAGAGAAAAAGGAGGGAAACCTTTGATTAAGAATATAAAAAAAATCTGGAATACATGAAATAGATTAAAAGAGATTACCAGGAAATTAAAAACTCCATCGAAAGCTGGCAAAACTGCTTGCAAGAAACTAAAGATAGACTATCAAACTTTGAAGACAGGTTTGCAACATGTGATCATGAAAAGAAAGATCTCTTAAAAATAACAAGGAACCAGGAAGTAACACAACAATGGCTAGAAGATGACAAGAGGATCTATAACTTAAGAATAAAAAACGTGAGTGAAGAAGCAGGAATAAACACAAATGAAATACAAAAGCTATTTACAGAAATAATTAAAGAAAACTTCCCAAGCATAGGAAAAGGAAATGATGTGCAGATATATGAGGCATACAGAACTCCAGCCAGCTATAACCAAAATCTACACCCAGACATATAATAATCAAGATCCCAGAAATTCAACACAAGAACAGAATATTAAAAACTTTCAGAGGAAAAAAAACCAGATTACCCATAAAGGAAAACCCATCAGAATCATGACAAACTTCTTGACACAAACCATCAAATAAAGAAGAGCTTGGAGCAAAGTATTCCAAGCAGTGAAAGAAAATAACCTCCAACCCAGATTGATGTACCCTGCCAAACTATCTCTCAAAATTAATGGAGAAACAAGATGCTTCCATGACAAAGAGGAATTGGGGGAGTTCATGACCACCAATCCAACCCTACAAAAAATACTGAAGGACAGTCTAGAGAGAGAGAAAAAAGACCATGGTTTCAGGAACAGCAGCAGAGGGGGCTCACTGAATGGGGCAGACAGTGGAATGAAGGGGAAAGTAGATGACCAATGGCAGAAAAATAGCATGGTAGAGAAGGTTGGCCATAATTGCTAACATGGATGGCCTCAATACACTAATAAAAAGAAACACAGGCAGAGTGGATCAAGAGATAGGGTCTATCAAGATGCTCTATATAAGAAATATAATTAACCTGAAAGAGGGTTTATGGACTGAAAGTCAAAGATGAGAAAAGAATGCTCTATGCAACAGGGAACCAGAAGAAAGTGAGGGTAGCTTGCCCATCAGCTACAGATTGGTTGGAAAGACATAACAGTTTTATACAATGGAGAACTACTCAGCTATAAGGAAGGAATACCTTGAGACTCTTGTAGAATACAACTTGAGATCAAGCTCTGGGACAAAAAGGTTCAGAACCACTTAAGTATATAGTGAGTTGCCCCCCCAATCTAAAAACTAAAGGAGTTAGTGGGATACAAAATGTACAGTGCACCCTGTGAAAGTGAAAGGGGAGGAATTGTCTAAAAAGGAAAGGCAGAGGACATTGTTAATCTTTTATGATGGTTTGAAACCCATAATGTCTTCATTGCTCTGTTTAGTTTAGTTATATTCTGTTCCAGTTTGTCTACATGTACTAGATTTCAGGGCATAGACAGCTATTCCAAAGATAGCAGGATATACTATGGTAACCATTTTTAATTTCCTTTTAACAAAATCTGAAGCCCTATATTGCTTTCACTGTCTTGTTTTGACTGATTTTATGTGAATCTGTTTTGTTGGATCCCTGTCTTGTCTTGACTGATTTTATTCAATCTGCTATGTTTGATAGTATCAAGTCTGAGAGTATAAGCAACTACTCTGAAGACAGTAAGATTCACTGTGATACCCATTCTTGTTTGACTATTACCCTCTTTTCAAGTCCTATAATGTCTCCAATGTTTTGTTTTTACTGATTTCGTTCTGTACTGCTATGTTCAATTTTATTGTGCCTGATGACCTGGGCAATTCTATTGAAGATAACAAGAGACATCATGGTAACCATTGTTGATCACTTTGTAGTGTGGTTTTAAATCATGTACTATGTCTATCCTTTTGTTTTGACTGACCCCATTTTGTTTTTTTTTTCATTTTGTTTTATTCTTTTAAAAAAAAGTGTGGCATATTTGTACAATGAAATATCATTCACTCATAAAAAGGAATAAAATACTGTTGCATGCTATAAAGATGAACTTTGCTGAATGAATAGGCCAGACACAAATGTTAGATAATGTATGGTATCATTTATATGAAATAGCAAGACTAGGCAAATCCATAGAGACATACAGTAGGTTAGCTCTTGTAAGGAATGGAGGAGGGGAAATTGGGACTGACTACTATTAGAGCTCTTCTGAGAAATGAAGATGTTGTGAAATTAGTATTATTGTACCACATAACAAATATTGTAAAAACTAAATTGTACAGCTTAAGACAGTAAATTTTATGTAGGTTGTTTTTAAATTTTTTAAGTGAAAAAGCCTAAACTTGGAATAAATCCTAAGCAATAGTGTGGATCAAAGAGGTAGAGTTTGCAAAGGGACAAAATGGTACAGCACTAAAAATTAATCAATCACTGTCCTTCCCATCAAATTAGTTGATGTGATTCTTACTTGGATACAGTTTCTGATACTTGGCCCTTTTAAGCAGACACACAGTCAAATGAAAAGCAAGTTTTTTCATTAATGATTTTGTACCTGTTTTTTATGGCTTTGTGTTTGTGTAACCTCAGAAACATACTTCCATCTAAAAAGTACCATTAATACTCTATTCTCTTGTACAGTACTGCTCTATGTTCACCATAACATGTATCAGTAGAATATAAGTTCCTTGAGGGGCAGGGTTGTTAGTTCTCAGCTCTATTCACAAACAAAAGGGCTATAGAAAACAAAGAACAGGAAAATTCCTGTAACAATCTATAGGTGCTTTTCGTGATTTTTTTTCCCCAGAAAATAAGTAACTGACTACCACGTCAGCTTTAGTTTCTATTTTCCTTTTTGTTCTCCCTCCCTCTTTTTTTTTTTTTTTCCTCTCTTTGGGACAGGATCTATGTTGCCCAGGCTGATCTCAAACTCCTGTGCTCAACTGATCCTCCCACCTCAGATTCTCAAGTAGCTGGGGCTTCAAGCACATGCCACTGTGACCAGTTGGGATACTCAATGTTCTACTGAACTTTACCAAGAGAACTCTTGCTCCATGTTAACTCTTTCAGAAAAAGTATAAGCATTCTTCCTGATTGATTTGTTCACAATCCAGTAGAATACTCCTGAATGTAGGTTCTATTTCCCTGGAATCCTGGCCGCCTCGTCCATTACTTGGCTGCTCAGGTCATGATGCTTTGACCTATATGGACAGAGAATCTTTTTCTGGTACTGGGGCTTGAACCCAGAACCTTCACACTGAGCTACATCCTGAGCCTTTTATTTTTCAATTTGAGACAGGGTCTCCTATGTCAGTAAGTTGCCAGGCTTGAACTTGTGATCCTCCTGTCTCAGCCAGAGTATTGTGATTAAGAGACATGTACCATCTACTCCCAGCTCAGAATACAGTATTTGTTGATATTGTCAGCTATTTGCAAATTAAGGGGAGTGAGCTGTCTTCTGAATATGTATGAAGTCACCATGGAATGTCAATTTTAATTCTAATATACTTCTTGCATACAGTAGCTAAGAGTACCAAAGCTAAATGAAAATGACTTTCTGTTAACCTGATTATACTTCAACATATATGCCAACAGTGAACTTGTTCTACCATTTTCTTGTTAGGGAGGGGGAGTGGTGGTGGTAGAGTTTTAGGTATCTTTATGGTTACCAGATGGAAACATTGCTGTTTTTTTAAAAAAAATTGTTTTCTAGCTATAGTTCAATAATTTGCAAATGTAACTAAAGAAGTAATAAATAGCTAAGACCTATTTATTTATGTAAAAACATATTAACATATTCTTTCACAGTCAGCAAATTTATGCCTATAAAAGTAGATTAAACAGGCTGGAGATTTAGCTCAGTGGCATAAGTGCCTGCCTTGCAAGCACATGGTCGTGAGTTCGATTCCCAGTATAAAAAAAAAAAAGTAGATTAAGCAAGTTTTAAAAATATTTTCAAGAGCAGAATTTACATAAAACTTCCCAGAGAATACTGTCATTTTTTGTTGCTGGTAACATATGACTAAAGTGCTGAGAATCAATTTGTTTAGAAAAAATGCATTTTGGTTTCTTAGAGACTGTCTCTCTCAGAAAATGTTTTATAGTACATATAAAATAAGCAGCCATACATGCCAAGTTACCACATTTTGAGAGCCAATTCTATGAAAAACCTATTTTATATATGATGCTTCAGTTGTTTAGTGTTTTCATGTCCTCATTGATAAATGAACAGACTATCTGCTACCTGATAATTTATATTAGTAGTTTCCCTCTCAATTAGTTTATTAAATTAAGTTGGATTTGAAAAATATTTTGCTTTTAAGGGCAAAGGAGCAATGTATAAATAGCTTTTTTTTTCTTGTAAAGAAAATACTACCTGGTGGTTTAGAAAATGCCATATACTCTATTAATTAGTATTAGTACACTAATTGCCAATATACATTATCCAAAATACTCGATAACTGAGATTAGAACCTCTTGGAGTTAGCTGGGGACTGGGCTGCACTGGGGGGAGGGAGCAGTGCAGATGTGCCCTGGAGTTCCTAAGAGACATTGGCCTTCACTATAAAACACTTCGCCCTGTTTTCACTTTTCCCATCTACAGAACATAATGATGCTAGAAAATAAAATCTTAACAGATAAAATTCTTATAAATTATCAAAATTATGAATCAGTCAAATTAACCTAACTCCTCATTCCTGTGGGCTAGAATAGTGAAATACCATTTGTGGGTCACACAGAAAAATTAGTATTAATTCAGCCTATGCATGAGGGCCAGGGATTTAGCTCAGAGGCATAAGCACCTGCCTTGCAAGTGCACGGTCATGAGTTTGATCCCCGGTACAAAAAAAACAAAAAACAAAACAAAACAAAAAACTAAGCCTATGTAGACCTATAGCTGCTGATTTGTAATCATGAATGGAAATACTTTAACTACAGGTTTCTCAGGAGAAAAATTAGCAAGATTTTAGCAGAGAGAAACGTGAAGCAAAATGGTCGTTAGCACTGTATTGTTTTATAAAGATGAATCCTGATAATTTTTCCTACAAGCAGATATTTTTTTCCATATACCATTCATCGTTTTCTTCATTGGTAAAATCACTTAAGTTTTAACTGGTTTATGTCAGGCTGTTGGATTTTTTCCAAAACTACTGTTTCTTATAATATTTTATTGAATGGGTTCATAACTGTCATTTAAATTCTGCTAGAACAGCTTTTCTTATAATCCCAGGTAATAATCATAGGAAAAGGAATGGGTATAAAAACTCGGGTGTATACTTCCAAATGGCAAATCCAGCATTAAGAATTTGTTTAGGGTTTAAAGAGAGCCAAAGGTTGAGATTAGGTTTCAGTCCTTTTGATATTGGAAAATAAATGTAAATCTCAACCTGCTAGATGTCAGCTATGCCAAGTTCATGTTCCCCAAAACTAAAGAATGAATTCTAAGGAACAATGGATGTTAGGAGTAGGAAAAATTCATAAAGACAGATAGCTCCAGAGAGGCAGGAGGGTATCTGAAAGTGGGTTGCCAATGAGCCCATTTTTCAAAGAAAGTTTCATAGCGCAAAATCATCAGGTGGGATCGCAACTGCAGAAGAAGTCAAGATGGCCAATCAGTGAGCAACAAAATACAAAGCCTCACTAGGAGAAACAACTCATTTGCCAGAATAAAACACCTTGGAGAGACCCAGACAGAAGGAGATGGATTCTCTTGACACAGGAAGAAATTAAAATGTAAAAAAGCTCATCAAATACATCAGGACTACAAGTGAAACAGCCAAAAACTACAGAACACAGTGTTTTTGCATCGACCCGCCAAGTTTGCGCCAGCCTGAATTTGTGCCAGCTTGAATTCTCACCAGCCAGCACAGCTGCCCAAACTCATTCCCGCTGCCACTCACAGGAACCACAGCAGCATTGAAATCAGGGGTTGGTGAGCCCAGTGGAGAGCAGAGCCAGTGAAGGGACCTTCATTAATCCACAGTCAGTGCTGGGAATGAGACCCCCCCACACTAAGGGAAGGGTGCGACCAAATGGGCAACATGTTGGAATCGGGCAGGAGGAGCCTAAACTGTGAGCAACAGTGACTTCAGTTGGTTGCTCCCTCCCCAGAGCAGATTTGTGGGATTTGCTTGGACCAGGGTGTGCCCCTGGCTGGGACCCAATGAGCCGTCCCAAATCCATTCCCTGCACCTAGCATGCACTAACCTGGTGAAGGCACCAGAAGTTTGGCTGGCCCGGTGGGGAGGGGCAGGAATACACAGCCACTGCTTATACCTCAGTGACAAGAGCAGGCAGGAGAGGGCAGAGTTCTCTTGCCAGTGTGCTTCGGAGGAAATGTGGCCAACAGGGAAGGGGGCTGGGACCTGTACTGTAACCTGTGTGGAGGAAGCCAGGGCCATGACAGGAGAGAGAGGCAGGAGGAGGCCCCCAGCCCAGAACCCTGAGAGCCCTGATCCAGGAGAAGGAAAAACAAGGGAGACTGAGGGCGGCAAACACGCAACATCAGACTTGGCTTCAATGGACATTAAGAGATATCTTCGGGACCTTGTAGAGGAGCTCAAAACTGAAATATTAAATCAGGTAAAGCAGGATATGAGTAGAGTAATAAAAGAAATGCTCTCAGGAAACATCTCTCAGGATGATACA
>PVLA01016543.1:0-20360 GCA_004027455.1 Hydrochoerus hydrochaeris
TCCTTCCTCTTCTTCTTTTGTACCAGGGATCAAACTCACAACCTCGCACTTGCCAGGTCACTCTCTGCTTCTTGGATGCCATGAGTTGAACAGTGTCCCTCCCCCATGCCCTTCTGCCATGATGTTTTGCCTTGGAGATAGCTGACCATAGACTGAAACCTTTGAAACTGTGAAATAAGCCTCTATTCCTTTAAGGTGCAAGTGTCAAGTATTTTGTCTATCAATGGAAAAGCTGAACAATACACACTCCCAAACACTCCAAGGAATTCACAGCCTGGGACAGTGAAACACAAAACATCTCAGGGACCTCACATCCTATGAGGTCCTATTTTTCTGCTCTTTGAGGGACTATCTCGGCATGAGATGTATCCTCGGTTGTGGGAAGGGTCTGTGAATTATTTGGGGTGCTGTTTCCTAATAATGTTAGAACTTGAATACTTTAAGTTTGTATTTCCAACATGTGAGCTCCTTAAGGTGCTATATTTGAGGTTTGCTGACCCATGCATAGGATGAGGTCTTTAGGTGTTTGGAAGCTTGACCTTTATCCTTTTATATGAAATTAATTTGCTGGAATGTTTAGAAGGGAAACATGAATCAGAATAGCTTTTCTAATTGTATGGTTCTATAGCTCCCTCTTCTGTTTGTACGAAGTGCTCAAAACAATGGGAGTTTGCTCCTGGAGATAGCCATGTTCTGTTTTCTCTCATGTTTACCTGGATCCTGTTTTTCATTTTTCTATATGTTTCTCTTATTCTTGTTAGAGGGGTGTGTGTGTGTGTGTGTGTGTGTGTGTGTGTGTGTGTGTGTTGCTGGGCATAGAAACTCAGAGCCTTCTCAATGCTAAACACATATTCTAACACTCAGCTACCCTCCCAGCCCTCACACTGTATTCGAGTCCTAGTTTTTCTAGTGTGCTTGTTTGACAGTTCATAGGACCCCAACTTGCTCCAATCCTTTCAGAAGTATTCTTTTGTGTATGTTTGAAAAAATCTTTTAATAATAATAATAAAATTTTAGAGAAAGCGGAAGAAAAAACTCCACTAGATTACATAATAAATGACTAATAGTGGTTAACAGCAGGGTGAGGGTGGACATGGGCTGATGGCAAGAAACTTTTCCCTGCACTTCCTTCCACCTCTGTTCTTGAAACATAAATTCAGAAATCATTCTTTTAAAATGTTCCTGGATATTATCATTCACTGCAGGTAGGAATGAAAAACAGTATAACACCCATGGAGGACAATTGGTCAATATCTACTGAAATTACAAATACACATCTACCCCTTAACTCAGTAATTTCATTTCTGGAAATATTCAAAACAGTACATATATAAAGCTATTTACTATACCATTTTGAGAGTCAGTAACTGGAAACAAACAATATTAAATAAATTAGGGTACATGAGCACAAAGAAATGCTAAGGATCTGTGAGGAAAAAAAGAATGAGAAGGTTGAAGGTGTAGCTTATTGGTAGAGCACTTGCCTAGCATGTGCATGGCTCTGGGTTCAATCTCCAGCACTAAGAAAAAATAAGAAGCAGCTCTCTAAACTCTATACTAACTTGTAAAAATGCCCAGAGTACATGGTTAATAAAAGGTACAGAACAGTGTAAATAATATATATGTGTAAATAATATGCTATACAGGGAATATGTATTCATAAGTAGTTGCTTATAGATGCATAAAGAAATTCTGGATGGATATGCATTGAGCTAATAATGGTGGCTGCAAAAGAAAACCCAACCTCTGGCCTGCAATATAAGCCTACCTAGAATATGCTTTGAAGCCAGACTCCCTGCTGCTTTGGTACAATAACTTTGGGCAGATTAGTGTTTCGTCATTTGCAACACAAAGATAATAGTACCTAACCACATAGAGTTGTGAGAATTAAATGGATTAATACACACAATGTCTCTAGCACATAGTGAACGGTAACTAGGCTTGGGGAGTATCTCAATTAACAGAGTGTGTGCTTAGAATACATGAAACCCTAGTTTCAATTCCCAGTACCAACAACAACAACAAAATCCCAGTTAGTTTATAATCACTGGTATCTGGCACTAGCCAATTTTTTAACCTTGTCCTCAACAGCTCCCTACAACTGTGATTCTCAAATCCAGCTTCAGGTAGGATCTTCAGGTAGGAGAACTTTTAAGCCATGCTGAAAAAATACTAGTAACTGGGCCCCAACCCTAGACAATATACATTAGATTTCTTGTAGGGTGGCACATGAAGAGAGCCAAGGTACTGAGTGTGTGCGTGCGTGTGTGTGTGTGTGTGTGTGTGTGTGTGATACTGGGGGCACAACTTAGGGCCTCATACATGCTAAGTAGATGTTCTACCACTGAGCTATACAATCAGCCTATAACATTGATTTTGTAAACAGTGCCCCAGATGATTTTGATCACTCCTACCAAATCATCATTTCTTTAAGTGCGTCTGCCTGACAGAGGTAAACCCATTTCTGCCTCTACATCTTTTTAATACCATTGTCTCTGCTCTATCTCCATCCCACATCCCTGCCAATTGAATTTCCATTTATCTTCCAAGATCCAATTTAGACACCTCCTCCTCTATAAGGCCTTCCTTCTTCTGCCCATGTTCCTCCTTTTAATGATGCCCTGCTGCCTACAGGGTGAAATAGGGCCCCTGCAATTTTTTTTTTGAGACAGGGTCTCACTATGTTGTGCAGGCTGGCCTCAAACTCCTGGACTCAAGCTAAGACTAACAAGAAACTGCTTAACCTTTCTCCTTTTTTGCCTGCTGACAATTAGAAGGGGGTGCATTCTGATCCACAGCTGTCATGTCCTTTTCCTGCACTCACGCTCGGCTCCCTGGGGTAGACTGGGACAACTTGCTCCAGAGTCTTCTGCCACCACTGTGGTTACTTTGTGGTGCCTCTCTGGGTCACACTAACAGAGGTGTAGCTTGGCTGACAGCTGTGGTGCCTCTCCCCACCCTTGACAAGATTAAGATCAGAAGAGGACTGGGGTCTACTGTTATTATTGCTCAAATCTCTAAACCCCAGTGGATCATACCAACATAATAGGTCTCCTATATATTCCTGGAGAGCAGTAACAGCTGTCAATAAAATAGCTACTTCTTGCAATATTCCCCTGAACTGTTGGCCATGACAGCTAGTCTTGTCCTAGACACTTAATACCTGCTCCAAGAAATGGCTTCCTCACCTCAGCAGGCTTGAGTTTGGACCAATCTCAGATGACATCATGGCAGAATTCAACTTGGATGGATCGCTGGCCAGGGAAATTAACAGAACTGCCCATGTGGGAGCCTGCTCTATATAAGCAGCACTTCCCCTCATTTTCCTCCAGTTAGTACACACAGGTCTCCTGTGTTGTAGTACAGGTCTAAATAAAACCTGTTTCCAGTGGTCCTGTAAATCGACTTCAGATTCTTATCCCAGGTAATATGGGCAGAGTAGGATACTTTAAAAAGAGCTATAAAACCCGAGAGGTTTCTAGCCCTGAAAAGTTCCAGAAACCAGTGGCAGGAATTAGTAACAACAGACAGAGATCACCTGAGACAGCCAACATCACCCTACATCAACTGGTGGCAATAATGAGTGGCAGCAGACAGCAACAACCTATAGCAACATTTGGCAGAAATTGCTGGAGACCAACAGAGAGAGAGAGAGAGAGACAGACAGTGGGATTCTGGAATAGATTCACATAGTAACCAAGGGTTAGTCTTGGCTGCTGAGGAACTGATAGGGGTGTCTGAGAATCCAGAGCTATTAACACTAAGGGCTGGAAGCCACTGGCACTCAAAGCATGGAGCTGCTGGTGGAGTTGTACTTTGCCAATTGACAGTTTCCTTTGGAATTGAGCAAAAGAGCCCTAAACTGATTGGTGACAGTGATCCTCCTGCCTCAGCTTTCCCAGTAGCTGGGAGTTACTGGTGTGTGCTGCTACACCTGGCTATTCCCAGACTTCTCACCTGATTCTCCCCATCGTGTATGTGTATTCCCTGTGTTTCTACTAAACAAAACCATTTGATTTTCTGCAACTGTACTTTTGCCTGAATTTTTTTGCACATGCACTTCCTAACCCCCATCATTAACTATCTGTTTAACCAACTCTAACTCATTCTTCAAGACTGTGCTCATGAGCAGGAGTGTGGCTCAGTAGTACATCAGTTGCCTAGCATTCATGAGGGTTTGGGTCTTGATTTCAAGCATTGCAAAAATAAAATAAAATTAAATTAAATTAAAATAAAAGCCTATATTTCACTGAATCCAATCTGAGTCCTTTGGATGATCTCCCTGAGGTACAATTAGATGTTCTCTGCCTGTCCTTCTCTTGTACCTGTTGCAACCTTGGACTTATCTCTAGCATTTAACACATTGTGTCAATTTCTTGTATAATTGTCCAGTTTGCCCATTAGTCCTGAATTCTTTAGGTAAAGTATAATAATACTTTCCATCTCTGTCTTCTTTCCCTGCAGCACAGGTCCTACATAAAGAAAGTATTTAAAGTTTTTGCTGAATTCTGTGACTCTGTGGGGAACTACTGATGTTTATCATGAAAATCGTTGGTTTCTCCTTCAAATAAAAGCTCTGATAACTGAACGCTGTAATCTAAGACTAGTGTGAACAGCACGAAGGAAACAGTATTATCACCTGCTTCTTTTAGCCCATTTCTGTTGACAGAATCATGTTTAAAATCTCAGTACCTTATTTATATCATATTATAAAGCCAGCCCTCAAGTTCTAAGATCTTATTAAGGTTAACAAGTGAGCCTTTGAATACCACCCACTCAGCCAATTCACTGCCTGACAAATTGCTTTGCTTAGTCAAAGCTTTACAACCCTGACTATATATTCAACTCAGCTGGGAAACTTTTAAACAATCTGCTGCTCAGGGCTCCCTGCAGGCCAATCACATTAGAATCTCTGGGGGTGGGTCCTAGGCATTAGTAGTTTTTGATGCTCCCCAAGTAATGTCAATGAGGTTGAGGTTAAGAATGAGAGTCAATGGTAGATTTAAAGACATATAGCTCCCTCAGCTTGCTCTGTCCCTTTTCTTCCTCTTTTCTTATCCTGTCTTCTTTCCTGCCCTCTTCTCCAGTACCTCTCCTCTTAGTTCCACTTGTCTGCCTCTGGTTGCTTACTGCTGTCATCCCATTATACAGAGGGTCCATAAACCTGGGGCTCTGCCCCTTTGAGGTTTTGGAGCAAGTCATTTCACTTTCTGGCTCTCAGTTTCTTCTTGAGTTCACTAGGGGCATACCACTTGTGAGGATCACATGAAATAAGGGATCCTGAAACTCTTTGGATGCTGGAGAACACCAGGTAAATCTAAGGGCTATCTAGAGCTGTGCACACCAACACACACAATCCTGAGGGATAAAAAGCTACTTGCAGGAGGGGCCACAAGATGTTAACACAGATCTAAGGTTTCAAGACAACAAAAGAAGACTATGTCATGTTTGCAAAATACTAGGAAATATTTCTGGATACAGGCACATAAAAGCAAAGAACAAAACATCCACAGAAATGATAAACCCCAAACTTGGAACAGGGGTAACTGGGAGAAGGATGATGCACCTGTGGAAGGCAGCCGAGGGTGGGATAACTGTATCTGGAGCCCATAGGGCATGATACCAATTTTGTCATAAAGATCCATTATTTTGGGTATATAATACCCATGTTTATTCTTCAGAATATTTCTATTGTTATTAATTTAAATTTTATAAATTTTAATGTATTAAACAATGAGTACTTAACAGAAAAAATTAAATTTTGAATTTTTAATATTTATTGAGTGCTTACAAGAAAGCATCAAAGTTTTCAACATTGACTGTTTTTTGGTGTATAAAGTAAAAAATAGCAAATAATTTCTTATATGAACTATAATGAAAATACCAATAGAATGCTACAAAAATTAAGCTTTATTTCAATTATCACACCTAAGGCACTCTCCACATATGACAACTGCAGGTTCCATACACAAGTATCACTTACACTGATAGCATGTATGTTTTCTTTCCTGTCCTTTCCTATAAGACACTGTTGACATATTTTTGGTTTTCCTGTTTTTGTAGTAGGTCTTTGTTATACTGCGCCTACTTGTTTGTCTATCAGTTCCCTGATGTGCTCAACAATTTGTTTTGCATAGTTCCCTGGGCAGAAATGTTTTGTTTCTTCTCTGCTATAAATGATGTCTTATAAGTTCCAATCCCAAACTTCTAAGAAAATGTCTCAATGATATTTCGCACTTATTTTCCTTTGTAAACTATCAAACTATTTATGCCACACATGTTTAGTGTTGAGTAAAACACAGCCATTGGCCAATGCTTTGTGCTTCAAGTGACATCATAGTTGGTGTATAACTCATCAACATCTACTCAGCCTTTGGTTTTGGTATAGAAAGTTGACATATTAGGCTTCTATTTTGTCAAGGTTTCCCTATCAATATTTCTATCATAGTGCAATGTTGATATCAGCCACACCAGTTTATTTTTCTTTGCCATATATGAGGCCAATGTTATACCTTTCTGAAATCCAAAGATTATACTCTAAAATTCTTTGTTTTGAAATTGCAGCATTTCAACTGGGTGTGGTGGCACACACCTGTAATTCCATCACTCGGGAGGCTGAGGCAGGAGAATCACCTTAGTGAGACCTTGTCTTGAAAAACCAAACTAATAATAATAATAATAATAATAATTGGGACATTTCATTTGGAATTTCTACTGATCCTGGGTACAGTTCCTACACTGTCAACTTGGGCTCTGTTAGCAAGTATAACATCTATTGGAAACTGGAAAACCAATTGTTGAATGTCATACTCTGATTAGTTTGGGAGATGGGAGCAACAAGTCTGTTCACAACATCATTGGTTTATTACTATATGGATAAAGACCTGTTGGCTGAGTTCCAGGATAAATTTCTAAACTGAAAGCATAGTAAGTCTTTGCATCTACAAGGGCATAGATTTTCATGCCATATTTTGAAGGGGTTTTTTGGAATATACTGCCCAAAGCTATGGCGACCATGAAATGCTTCAAGATGTTCATCAATAGTCATGTTCTCAGATGGCATGTAAATTGCTTGACAATTATCCAAAAATCTCTTAAAGCATGAGTGGATAGCAGTCAAGTTATCAGTTCTTTTTCTTTCTAGGTGGGTGGTTTTGTCATCAAACTTCAGGTGATTTGGAAGGAAACCAAATCTTTTCATTGTCATTATTATTCTACAAACCTCAAACCCACACCTACTGATTTTCCATAAGTCTTTTACATTCTTTTGAGTATGTGAGAAAGCCCTGCTAAGTACAGCAGACCTATGGATGCTTTTAGTTCAGTTATTGAGGTGTCATAGTAAATACATTTTAGAGTATGACTATTGGACATACAGAACAGGTTACTTGTTGTTAGAGTTTTCCAGCACAATAAAGGAGCAGAATATAAGAAAAAGTCAAAGTGGCCTTTATTCAAAGGATATGGAGAGGAGCCCACAACTGGTAGCGATTTGGCTTTTTTTTTTTTTGGCCTGGATACGGGGGTGGGGGATATAGTAACTGTGGGAGACCTAAACCTGGCCTCCATGTGGAGATAATAAGCCATCCTCACATTTCCGAGTTAAACACTAGGGTTAAGCTTCTGTTCAGAGATAAATTCCTATTTCTCAGACTTCCCTGGCCGCTCCCCACCCCCACCGCGTGGTACGGGACCTCCCACCGTTGCTTGGTAACCTGCTGACATCAAGGGCTCTGGTTTCCCGCGCTTCCCTAACAAAGGATTCCCGGGCTAGCGAACCATATATATTGATGTGCCTCCCCTTAATAAACGACACTTGAACAGAGCACTGTCTTGTCTCCATTTCTCGTGTCTCTTGTCCCTTTCTCATCCCCACTCCCCATCTAGAGCCTTTGTTGACTTACCTATGGGTCGGGACATGTGGTGCCTCAACATGCTGCTCGAGAACAGGGGGTTTTTGTGAGGGACACTGTTCGTGAAGCCAGCACAAAGACAAAGGAAAGAGGATAAGTGAACGCGGCAGCCTGCTGCGTTTTCTACACCTAGGTAAGTGAACAGTGATTATGGGACAAGCAATAAGTGAACAGGAAATGTTTATTTTTTTATTTTTATTTTTTTGTGTGTGTTGGGGATCGAACTCATGACCTCGCATTTGCCAAGCAGGCACTTACGCCGTTGAGCTAAATCCCCTGCTATGAAATGTTTATTGAGGACTTAGGAAAAGCTTTAAAAACACGAGGAGTAAAGGTTAAAATGAAACATTTGTATCATTTTTTTGATTATGTTAAAGAAGTCTGTCCTTGGTTTCCTAGTGAAGGAACTATTGACTCAAAACGATCGAAAAGGCTTGGTGATGCTCTCAAAGACTATTATAGTGTTTTGGGACCAGAAAAGTTCCCAGTAACTGCCTTTGCTTATTGTAATTTGATAGATGAAATTTTATCTCAGAGACAAAATAACCCTCAGCTCGCTAATGTGATCAAAAAGGGCAAAAAAATTCTTCAAGAGAACCAAAGAGAAAGGAAAACTAGTTTAGGAAGAGAAGATCAAACTCAAATAGAACCAAATGCTGAAAAAGAAAAGGACCTTATGTCTTTCTATAGTGACAGTAAAGAAGAAAAGGCCCAAATAAATTATAATGGGGAATCCCCTCCAAAACTGGATGCCGCACATAGCAAAGAGACAAAAGAAACCTTGTCTGGCACTAATAATCTGCAAAAATAGGGAGCCTCTCCTGATTATTCTGGAGGAGCCAGACCTAAAAGAATATATCCTGATTTGCAAAAACTATTTAAGGCCAAGATGGATAATAATGATATTGACTGGGACAATTTAGCAGAAGAGGCTGCCCGATATCATAATCCGGACTGGCCCCCACCATATTGTGTTAATAACCCCACTGCTCCCACTGAGTCTGCCAAGCCCATCTCCCTTCTAGCCTGCCTGGTCCGTGATCACAGAGAAGAACTAAAAGGTAAAATTGAGCTCCTTAAAGAACAAATAAAATTAGAAAAAGAACACCAAGATCTTATAACTCTTTTAAAAGAATTAAAGCTAAAAAACTCTGATTTCCAAAACGAAACTGAGTTCGATCATAGGGAACCGCAAGTGACTGTTAAAAGCACGATAAAACATATTGTTTTCCAACCTGATCAGATATCAAAATTGGGCAACATAGAGGCATTCCCAGTGATTGAGACCACCGACGTGAAAGGCCAGACATTTCAACACCATTCTGGTTTCGATTTCAAAATGCTGAGGGAATTAAAAACAGTGGTCACTCAGTATGGGTCAACTGCTCCCTATACTCTTGCTGTTTTGGATTTGGTAGCCTCACAGTGGCTTACGCCTATCGATTGGCAAACTTTGGCTCAGGCCACCTTATGGGGGGGATTATCTCCTATGGAATTCAGAGTATGCTGAGAATTGTAGAGACCTTGCCAGACAAAATGCCCAAGCCAGCAATGCTTGAAACTTTGATATGCTGGCAGGAGAGGGCCCTTATGCCACCAATACTGAGCAGATACTATATGACCCAGGGGTTTATGCTCAAATCCAAACTGCCGGCACCCAAGCCTGGAGAAAATTGCCTTCTAAATGAGACATCTGCTTCTCTCTTACTAATCTTAAACAAGGGCCAGAAGAACCTTTTGCAGACTTTGTCAATTGCCTAATGATGGTCATCAACAGGATTTTTGGTGGTGCCGATGCAAACTCAGACCTCATCAAACATTTGGCTTATGAAAATGCTAACCCTGCCTGTCAAGCCACTATTAGACCACATAAAAAAATCAGACTTAACAGAGTACATATATCTCTGCTCAGATATTGGGGCTTCCTATCAACAGGGCCTTGCTATGGCAGCTGCCCTGCATGGGTATACAGTCAAAGAGTTCTTATCCCAGAGAAATGACAAGAAATGTTTTAAATGTGGACTGACTGGTCATTTTTCTAAAGACTGTAACAAAGATTCTAAAATTAATACAAAATCCAAAATACCAGGGTTATGTCCCTGATGCAAGAGAGGAGATCATTGGGCAAATGAATGCAGGTCCAAAAGAGATGGCAATGATAAATAGTCACCTCCCTTACAGGGAAATGGGAACCGGGGCCAGCCCTAGGCCCCCAAACCCAAATAAATCTTTGGGGCAGTCAGTTTTGTTCCAGCAAACAACAATCCATTTCAAACCTCTTTAAAGCCACCTCAGGGAGGCAGGATTGGACCTCAGTTCATCCACCCACACAGTATTAACCCCTGATATGGGGATTCAGGCCTTCCCTACCGGGATCTTTGGCCCTTTACCCAAAGATATGTTTGGCCTCATAATAGGACGCAGTAATTCAACACTTGATGGACTGCAGGTAATTCCTGGAGTGGTTAATAATGATTATTCTGGAGAAATTAACGTCATGGTGTCCTCTCCAAAAAACATCCATGCTATTACAAAAGGGCAAAAATTTGCTCAATTGTTGCTCCTACCCTTGATCTCTATGCCCAATAGGGTACTTTGTCAACAATGGAGCAATAAAGGGTTTAGGTCCTCAGATGCCTATTGGGCACACATTATTTCACCACAAAAACCCCTCATGACCCTATGGTTAGATGGTAAAAAATTCACAGACCTAATAGATACAGGTGCAGATGTCACCGTTATTAAAAGGGAGGATTGGCCCGCTGCTTGGCCCCTGGAAACTACCATGACCCATCTAAAAGGGATAGGCCAAAGCCAAAACCCAGAAAAAAGTTCAAAACTTCTAATTTGGAAGGATAAAGAGGGTAATCAAGGCACTGTCCAACCTTACGTTATTGCAGGATTGCCAATTAATCTCTGGGATAGAGACTTGTTATCTCAACTGGGACAAATCATGGGCAGCCCCAACATGATTGTTACTGCACAAATGTTAAACAATGGGTATTCACCTGGTCAAGGCCTGGGAAAAAATAGCTCAGGAATCATAGAGCCCATACAACCTGTCCCAAAAGCAGACAGAGCCAGATTAGGCCATTTTCCATAGAGGCCATTGACTCTCCTGTGACCCATGCAGAAAAGATTACATGGTTGTGGAAGAACCTGTGTGGGTCGATCAATGGCCTCTTAGCTCTGAAAAATTGTTGGCCACACAACAGCTGGTACAGGAGCAGCTTAACGCTGGCCACATAGTTCCCAGCAGTTCACCTTGGAATACGCCCATTTTTGTTATAAAAAAGAAATCTGGCAAATGGCAGTTTCTACAAGACCTCAGAGAGATAAACAAAACTATGGTTTTGATGGGGGCCTTACAACTAGGCCTCCCCTCGCCTGTGGCCATACCTTTAGGGTATCTCAAAGTCATTATACACTTAAAGGATTGCTTCTTTAATATTCCCTTACACCCAAAGGATCAAAAATGCTTTGCTTTTAGCCTACCTGCTGTCAATTTCAGGGCCCCCATGGACAGATATCAGTGGTGCATCCTGCCGCAAGGCATGGCTAACAGCCCTACCTTGTGTCAATCCTATGCTTCCTTGGCCATTAAGCCAGGCAGAGAACATTGGCCAGACATGTGTATCATCCATTACATGGATGACCTTTTGATAGGCGGAAAAGGTGGCAACAGAGTCCTACAATGTTATACTGACCTGCAAGATGCATTACATGATAAGGAGCTACGGATAGCCCCTGGCAAAGTCCAGCTCACAGACCCTTATATGTACTTAGGTTCCCAAATGAGGGAACCTCAAGACTCCTCTCAAAAAGTACAATTAAAATTGGACAGGCTTAAGACCCTAAATGACTTCCAAAAACTCCTAGGGGATATCAATTGGCTTATGCCGTATCTAAAAATCAGTAAAGGTGAACTAAAACCACTCTATGACATTTTACATGGTGACCCTAACCCTACCTCCCCTCGTGAGCTCACAGCTGCAGAAAGACAAGAGCCATACATATTGTTAAACAGGCCATTAGATCTCAGGCTGTTACCTTCATGGATTATGACAAACCCCTACAATTTATCATATGTAAAACTGCTCTTTCCCCAACCACTGTTTTCTGGCAGACAGCACCTTTCATGTGGGTCCACCTGCCTGCCACACCCAAAAAGGCCATTGAAGCATACTACTTGGCTGTTTCTGAGCTCATAATTCTAGGCAGAAAACAAGGAAGATGCTACTTTGGAAAAGAGCCAGATGTCATTATACAGCCCTATACTAAAGAACAAAACAATTGGCTAATGCAAGCCACTGAATTTTGGCCTATAGCTCTAACATCCTTTTCAGAAACCATAGACAACCATTATCCCTCAGACAAGCTTATTGACTTTGCCAATGAACATCCATTTTTTTTCTGAGCTGTCACCAAATTTAAACCACTAAAACATGCCTTGCTTGTTTTTACTGATGGGTCTTCAACCGGCGTCGCTGCCTATATCATTCAAGATGAGACAATAACCTTTCAAACAAACAGCAGGTCTGCCCAACTGACAGTTATATGCTGTCACCGCAGTCCTCTCCGCTTTTCCTACCCAACCCCTTAATATTTACACTGATAGTGCATACATCGCACATTCTGTTCTCCTTTTGGAAACAGTTGGACAAATTAGACATGCCTCCACTACTGGAGAACATTTAGGCAAATACAAAGATTGATTTCCAAAAAGTCCCATCCATTTTTTATTGGACACTTGTGTGCCCATTCTAAGTTACCAGGACCCCTTGCTGAGGGTAATCACAAAGCTGACCTAGCCACTCAAATTCAAAACCCTCTCTATGTACTAATTAACACCACCCTTGATGATAAAGTTGTCACAGCACAAAAGAGTCACCAATTATACCACCTCAATGCCCAGACCCTTCAACTGATGCACAAGATTACTAGAGACCAAGCCAGACAGATAGTTAAAAATTGCCCCTCCTGCACTACACATCTTCTTGTTCCACATTTTGGAGTCAATCCCAGGGGATTGCTGCCCAATGAGTCATGGCAAATGGATGTCACCCATGTACCCGAGTTTGGAAACCTTAAATATGCCCATGTGACTATAGATACCTTTAGCGGTCTCATTTATGCCTCCCTCCAAACAGGCAAGACCACCAAATGTCATCAGCCATGTGTTCACTGCCACATCGGTCTTAGGATGCCCACAACAGCTCAAAACTGACAATGGTCCAGGCTATACCATCTCTGCCTTTGCTCAATTTTGCAAGCATCTCAATATCCAACATATTACAGGCATACCCTATAACCCTCAAGGCCAGGGAATTGTTGAAAGGGCCATAAACTTACTATTGAAAAAATAAAAAAAGGGGAATGGTATCCTACCAAGGGATTACCCAGGAATATTTTATCTCACTCCCTATTCATTCTTAATTTTTTAAATCTGGATGCCAATGGACAATCAGCTGCCACCTGGTTTTGGCACACAGAAACACAAAAACAGTTTGCCTCTGTGTTATGGAAGGACCCTCTAACCAATTCATGGAATGGCCCAGACCCAGTCCTTGTCTGTGGTCGGGGATCAGTATGTATCTATTCCAAACAAATGAAGTCTGCATGTTGGTTGCCAGAGCGTTTAGTTAAGCAAATAGATCGTAGAGGATGACTTTACAGATGACTCCAGGGAAAAAGAAACCCCCTGAGAGGACTTCTTCTTTTCGCAGATAATGACACCAAAAACCTGGATCCTGCTACTGGGAATGCTGATGGCCCTGTTGCCCACGACAAAAGGTGGTCTTGGAGCTCCAGTTAACCCCAGAGAATTACAACAACTGATGTTTGGCACTCCATGCAGTTGCCAGGGGGGTACTGTCTTGGTCATACCCCGCAGTTTCTCCTCCTCCCAGGATTGTGGTGATAGATTAGCCTACCTCCAATATTCCAGCTCTATAGGTGGAGGCTACTGCCAAAGCTGGGTATGTTACAAAAAGCCTGTTATTGTTCCCTCCAGTGGGGGATGACCAGGGGATCTAAAACCTTATCATAAGGAATGCACAACATACTATCACGAAATGCATTCCTCCTGTTATCAATCTGCACAAATGTGCATTGGAGCTCTCAATAAAACTTACTTCACTTCCATTCAACAAAGCTCCTATAGGGGCTTTTTTGGCGGGGATTGGAATATTGTCCCAAGAGTCCTTGGGTCACATAAGTATGCCCAAGCCTCATGCCCTGATTCACCGGTAAGATGGTGTGCTGGAATCAAGTCACTCCCATTTATGTCTCTGATGGAGGCGGACCTCAAGACAAGATCAGAGAGTTACGGACACAAAAGCAACTAGAGGAAATTAGGGATGCAATGTTCCCCAAAATCAAATATTACCCTCTAGTGCTCCCCAAGTCTCAGGGAATAGATTTAGATACTCAAACTTCTGATATACTGGCAGCCACACATAGAGCTCTGAATGCCTCCAACCCTGAATTAGCCAAAGAATGTTGGCTGTGCATGACCTTGGGCACCCCTATGCCCCTTGCTATCCCCTCAGACACAACCCATTGTCTGTCACTAAGAACAACAGGCAAAACTGCAGTGCCAACCTTCCCTTTAGAGTACAGCCCTTGGGTTTTAAAGATTCCCCTTGCCTTCAAGGAAAATTTGATAATGATATCTTTGATTTTGATGTTGGCTTTATTACCTTTGCCAACTGTAGCTACATAAGTAATTATAGCTCCTCCCTTTATCTCCCAAGGGGACAAGTGTTCATTTGCAGAGGAAACATGGCTCTAACGCTTCTACCTGTCAATTGGACAGGGCGATGTGTGGTGGCTACCCTGCTACCTGATATAGATATCATACCAGGAAATGAGCCTGTTCCTGTTCCTAGCCTTGACTACATTGCAGGCCACATAAAGAGGGTGGTTCAATTCATTCCCCTGTTGGTGGAGCTAGGCATTTCAGGAGCTATCACTACAGGATCAACAGGACTAGGGATTGCTATACATTCCCATATCAAGCTCTCTAACCAGTTAATTGATGATGTTCACATCTTATCTAGCACTATTCAAGACATTCAAGGTCAATAAGACTCCTTGGTGGAGGTAGTCCTCCAAAACAGGAGGGGAGTTAGACCTCCTCACAGCAGAACAGGGAGAAATCTGCTTGGCTTTACAGGAACGCTGCTGTTTTTATGCAAATAAATCAGGTATCATCCGAGACAAGATTAAAAAGCTACAAGAAGATTTGGTAAAAAGAAGAAGAGAGCTATTTGAAAACCCTCTTTGGATCACGTGGAACGGAATGTTGCCCTACCTCCTCCCCTTACTTGGGCCCTTACTTGGACTATTAACCCTGCTGTCATTAGGACCCTGCCTCTTAAATAAGTTGATGGCTTTTTTAAACAACCGATAGATACTATAAAAATGCAAACCACACAGATCCATTAACACAGACTTGAGATGGCCGACAGAGGAGATTACACAGAGCCTAAAAGGCCCTATTATGATGATGCCCAAAGTGGACTACCTTAACCTCCTCACCCTGGTGCGCTAGACTGGATAGCCAGAGACAGGCAACTGGAGCCCACACACATCACCAACTACCACCTAAGACAGGAACAGAGCCTCCCACTGCTCTGTTTTCCAATGATGGGTAAGACAGAGTTGGCCCCGTGTGAAGGCATCCTGACCCAAGACAGGCACAGTCTCCTCGGGGATATACAGCTTGGCTATTGATTTTTAGAGAAAAGGGGGACCTGTGGGAGACCTAAACCTGGCCTCCATGTGGAGATAATAAGCCCACCTCACATTTCTGTGTTAAACACTAGGGTTAAGCTTCTGTTTAGAGATAAATTCCTATTTCTCAGCCTTCCCTGGCCATCCCCCCACACACCACGTGGTACGGGACCTCCCACCGTTGCTTGGTAACCTGCTGACATCAAGGGCTCTGGTTTCCAGCACTTCCCTAACAAAGGATTCCCGGGCTCCCGAACCGTATATATTGGTGTGCCTCCCCTTAATAAACGAGACTTGATCAGAATATTTGACTTGTCTCCATTTCTCATGTCTCTTGTCCCTTTCTCATCCCCACTCCCCCTCTAGAGCCTTTGTTAACTTACCCGAGGTTGCGACATGTAACCTTTGACCAGATGTGGTGCTTAGGGCAGGCATTGATGACCTGCAAGGAGCTAATTGGAATTTTCTTTGCACACACTGGGAAAGGAAAAAGGAAGTTGTAATCTGGGAAGGAGGAAGTGACCGTCAGGGTAAACATCCCCAATTTGGCCTTCCACCGCTATAATGTCCTGTAATTTATTCTATGGCAAAACTTTCTCTTGTATTTCAGCATTTGTGTATTTCAAAGCATCTTATAGAATATCGTCTGTTACAAACAATCTCCAACTGAATGGCAATGCTGGCATTCCATCCAATAGGTTTCAAACTCTGCTGAGATCCTCACTGTATTTTTAGACATAGTTCTTTTTTTTTCTTTACTGGTACCAGGGATGGAACTCATGACCATACACTTGCAAGGCAGGCACTTATGCCACTGGGCTAAATCCCCAACCCTTTTAGACATAATTCTAACATTGGATTGCTCCATTTGGTTGTATGACTGTTTTGTAACATTTCCACTAGTCAAATACGCACTCACATTGCTATTTTCTTCATCATCTGAGTCAAGGAGGTCTGCATTCCCTGTGTCTATATCAGTCAATTCTTGCTCCATTTCACTGTCACAGGAACTTTGGCTCACATGGTCAACGTCAAAGTCATTATCATCTTCATTTTCCACGCATGAATGATCTGATGATTCATTTTCAACAATCTCTAAAACTTGAAAATGTGGTTTTTCATGGTTTGTACTGAATTGGGCTATTTCTACCAAAAAAATCAAAATAAAATTTAAAACCTTCCTAAATCCACAAATATTTAGCAATGAGCATTTCATGGGTAAAACTCACTTGTTGCTGCTTTGCATCCACTGTACACACTTTGATGTTCCTTTGCCAAGTAGATGAATGCAGTTGGTTTTTTTGCTTTCCCCAGGCACAGGTACTATGAGCCACACCCACATTCGATTTATGGTAAAATACATATTTACGGAACAGAAGAGTGATGTGGGTGTGTTTTCTGCCCTGTAATGCTCAAGTAAACATATGTAAAACCTGTTAAAGCATTATGTGGGTAAAAATCCCAGTTTGACCTATGTGCACACAAGCAAACACCTTGCACTTCATCATACCAAGTGGATAAATATGAGGATTTTTTCCCTGTATCCCCCAGGCACAGCTACTGAGACTCAAGTCGGGCTACTATTATGCTAACATACTAATTTATAGTAGAAAATTATGGGATGAGTTATTGTAACCCAATGTTATGTCTTGTGGGATTTCATTAATGCTTTATTTTTAAAAATCAGAGGGCTAGGGGTGCAGTTCAGTGGTAGAGTATTTGCTTAACATGAGCAAAGCCATGGGTTTGGTCACCAGCACTGACAAAATAATAATTAAGCTGAAGTAATTATGCCAAAATATGAAGCTCTGATAAAATAGGGTGAGTTCTGGGAACTCGGCTACAGATGAAATTAAAGAAGAAATAATGCAATACCTACAATTTAATGAAAACACAGAAACAACATAATGTAATCTATGGGATGCAATGAAATCAGTCTTAAGAGGGAAATATATAGCAATAAATTGTCATATCAAGAAAACAGAATGAGCACAAATAAACAACCTAATGCTCCATCTCTAGCTTCTAGAAAAAGAAGAGCAAGCTAAACCCAAGCTCATAGAAGAGAGGAAATTGTAAAGATTAGAGCAGAAATCAATGCAATTGAAACTAAAAAAAACAATACAAAGAATTAATGAATCAAAAAGCTGGTTTTTTGAGAGAATCAACAAAATTGACAAAACCCTAGCTAACCTTATCAAGAAAAAGAAAGAAAACACCCAAATTCATGCAATAAGAACTGAAAAGGGAGAAATTACTACATTGAAAATGTAATTAAAAACTTACCAACAAAGAAAAGTCCAGGTCCTGATGGATTCACAGCTGAATTCTACATGAAATTTAGAGAAGATTTGATGCCAGTACTCCTTGAACTCTTCAATGAAATTGAGGAAAAAACAGTCCTCTCTAAATCATTCCTGGAGGCAAGTAATACTCTGATACCAAAACTGGAGAAAGATCCAACCAAAAAAGAGAACTATAGGCCAATCTCACTAATGAACACTGATGCAAAGATTCTCAACAAAAAGGAGAATGAGAAAAAGCTCCACTAAGAAATCAGTAATTTGTAAATTACGTATTGTCATCTTGGATGTAGTTGTTCAAGTTACAAAGTTAAAGGGTACATAGTAAATATTCAAGCAATCAGAAGAAAAAGAGTTTTGCACAATGATCCAACAAAGATGTAGCAATATGGTAATCTATTTTACACACTCAAAATTACATGCACTTATATCCCTTAGAGAACTTTCTTTTCCTCTCTTTTTTACAGTAGCAATTACACATTTTTGTTTTATTACACTTCTAGTTCTTATTTATTTTTACACTAGAGATACAATATGATATTTATAAATATGATTCTTATTTATTTCACTAATGAGGATAGTCTCAAGTTGTCTCCATTTGCCTATGAAGGCCTCAAGATCACCCTTTTTATAGCTGAGTAATATTCCATTGTATAAAAATGCCACATCTTTTCCATCCACTCTGCATTTGATGGGCATCTTGGTTGCTTCCAGGATTTGGCTATCACAAATTGTGCAGCTATGAACATGGGTGCACATATATCACTGTGATATGAAATTTTCAGTTCTTTGGGGAAAATGCCCAGGAGGGGGATAGCTGGATTGAATGGAACTTCCAATCCTAGTCTTCTGAGAATCTCCATATGGATTTCCATAATGGTTGCACCAGTCTACATTCCCAACAACAGTGGAGCAGTGTTCCTTTTTCCCCGCAGCCGCGCCAACATTTGTTACCAGTTGATTTCTTGATGGCAGCTATTCTTTCCGGAGTAAGGTGGAATCTCAGTGCTGTTTGATTTGCATTTCTCGAATGATCAGTGATGGCAAACATTTCTTCATGTATTTATTTGCTGTTTGTATACCTTTCTCTGTGAACTGTGTGTTCATCTCAGATGCCCATTTTTGGAGAGGGTCTTTGAATTGGGGGGATTGATGTTTTTCAATTCTTTATATATTCTGGACACAAGTCCTTTGTCTGAGGGGTTGCTGGTTAAAACTCTTTCCCACTCTGTTGGTTTTCTTTTCACTCTGTTGGTGATTTCCTTTGAAGTGCAGAAACTTTTCAATAATGTGAGATTCCATTTGTTGATTCTTTGAAGTGTTTCCCATGCAGTTTGCATTTGGTTCATGAATTCTCTGCCTACCCCTATGTCTCCAATATTTCTACTTACCTTGTGTTCCAGTAGATTTAGTGTTTTTGTTTTAATATTGAGGTCTTTGATCCATTTAGACTTTAGTTTTGTGCATGGTGATATGCATGGATCTAGTTTCAGTCTTCGGCATGTAGAGAGACAATTTTTCCAACACCATTTCTTAAAGAGACTATCCTTCTTCCAGTGGACATATTTAGCTCCTTTGTCAAATATCAGGTGGGGGCTGGTTGTCTTTGTAGTTGTGCTTGCATCTTCTAATCTATTCCATTGATCCTCAGGTCTATTTCTTTGCCAGTACCAAGCCGATTTTATCACTGCGGCTTTATAGTACTGTTTCAAGTCAGGAATTGAGATGCCTCCTGCCTTGCTTTTGTTGCCCAGAATTGCCTTTGCTATTCTAGGTTTCTTCTGTTTCCAAATGAATTTTAGGAGTGTTTTCTCTAGACCTGTGAGGTATGTCAATGGTATTTTGATTGGGATTGCGTTAAATCTGTATAACAGTTTTGGGAGTGTAGCCATTTTCACAAAGTTGGTTCTTCCTAACCAAGAGCAAGGAATGTCCTTCCATTTTCTAATATCCTCTTCAATCTCCTTTTTCAGGATAGTATAATTTTGAGCATATAGGTCTTTTACATTTTTAGTTAGGTTGATTCCTAAGTATTTCATTTTTTTACATGTTATTGTAAAGGGGGATATTTCCATAATTTCTCTCTCAGTGAGTTTTTTGTTTGTGTACAGGAATGCTATTGATTTTTGAGCATAGATTTTTTTGTATCCAGCTACACTGCTGGACTTGTTTATTACCTCTAGCAGTCTTTTAATGGAGTTTTTGGGTCTTCTATATAGAGTATCATGTCATCTGCAAATAGTGATAATTTAACTTCTTCCTTTCCTATCTTTATTCCTTTTATTTCTCTCTCTTGTCTGATTGCCCTGGCTAGTGTTTCCAGAACTATGTTGAAAAGGAGTGGTGATAGTGGACATCCTTGTCTTGTTCCTGATTTTAAAGTGAAAGCTTTCAGTTTTTGTCCATT